>CALYLW010000127.1:1030489-1338493 GCA_944989445.1 Ampullaceana balthica | reverse complement strand
AACCTTTACTCCCACTCACCCTAAAGGCTCTGCAAATGACATAGGCACTATCCCATGCAATGCCATTTTTATATAGGCTGGAATTAGGTATGACATTGTCTTCTCGAATTCATACTTTAAACTTTTTTTAAGTATCTGACAAATTTTAGGAAAGTCTGGAACAACAATGTCTGTCTTGAGGTCCTCAGGTAGGTTGTCATGCTCAAGAAATTCTTTAATAACCTTTGAAGATAACAAGTACAATAGAATGATCAAATGTATTACAAATATTGAATATTTTTATTTAGTAGCAACAAATGTTTTCTGATATATAAAAAAGAAACACACAAAAAAACTTCAATACATTGCAATTTACAATTGAAATACAAACTTTAAGCTATGAGATTAGTGTGTGTTGTGTGCTACTGATTAATTACTACTTAAATGATAAGAAAAAAAAATGTATTTATTTGTGTGCATGATCTGTTTTGTATAAATCTATAAATATATGCATGTATCTTTAGTTGTGCATAAAATAAGCTGAAAAGAAAGCTAATATAACAAATCTAAAGACTGATAAGTTTTGACTAGTATAAGCATTTATAAATACTGCTTTTCTTATAAATATATTTTTAGACATGAATTTTTTTTCCCAATAAAAGAAAAAAAATCTTACAAGTTTGTCTGGAAATTCTGGGTCACTGACCAAGGCCATAGCCCGTATCTTAAGCTCAGTGGTGAATGGTCTAGTTTCTCTCTCCAAGCTGTGCTTTGGACATGGACATACAGGACTATTCTGTTGGGAGACAACATCTTTTGGGATCGAAGCACAAGCTTGATCTGTTAAACAAGCAGTACAGCCAGACCTCATGTGGACTTGTTTGGTCCCTTAGGATAAATTAGTTTTTTTATTGTACATATGTTGCTTATTAAAACTGTAACCATCTCCCTCTATATATTACAGTGAATAAGATTAGTAATAACACACTAGTCAATTTTTATGTGATCTTTCAAACATGTTCCATCAAATTTTTAAGAATACCATATAATTCATCTGTTAAAATCTACCATGAGTAACTTTATCATATTGATAATACAATATGTATAGCTAAATAAAATACAAAACTACCTTGGTGTTGACATTGACTGCAATGGGTAATTTTAAAGTCCATCAGGGATCTCTGTTTATTTGCCAGTGTGTCTAATACAGTGTTGCCCTTCCATGACAGCATTCTGCACAAGAATTATGACCATGGTGTTAGGTTCTGAACCATTTGTATCTATGTTCATTTGCAAAAAGATGGTGCTTTTAAGGACTGTTTTATAGTTAAACAAATTAATCAACTTGTTTTTTGGAGGTGATATTTTGAATTTCTGTGTTTTTTTTAAAAGAAACACTTTTTTAAAATAATGTATTAAAAATAGTAATATACATAAGTAAAAATAATAAAACTGTTATGAATTATGCATCCATTATTAAAACTATGACGTTTTTTTTCTTTTTAATTACTGAGTAACCCTTGTCTGCAATATTAAGTTTCACAACAAAATTGAGAAAAAATGAATAATTTTTTTTTATTTAAACTGTTATGAATTATGCATCTAGCAATTCTTCCTGTAATAATTTTCTTGATGTTCTCAAGATTTTGAAGAAGGAAGGGCATAGCCCCTACTAAAATAATGACATGATGGATAATGTAGGAAAAACCTAGAAAATCTAAGGTAAGTTATATCTACCATGGGTTTCAGCCAATCAATCATGAAGAGAAACAAAATAACAAAAATGATGGCAAAAGCTCAGGTGGCCCAATCAAAACAGAAACATCAGTTATCTCAGTGTTAGAAAATGGCTGGCAGATTCCTAATACTTAGGGACATTGAGCACAAAGGCAAATGGACCAATACACCAGAACCTAGATGAAAGAACCCCTGGTGAAAACTAAGTACCCAACATGATAGTTTATAACCCAACTGTGAATGTAACATTGCCAATATAATTCTTCCATTACTGAGCCAGACATAAACAGGGGCATGACCCCCAGGCGGATTAAGGGGGGGGGGCTGAACGGGCTAAAGCCAGGGGCCCCCGATGATTTAGGGGCCCCCAAATTTAGTATAATTTATAATAAAGGTGGACAAATGTTTGCATGAATCCCTAAAAATATCATAAATTAAATAAATTAAAATCTTATCTATTAATGTGATCGCTATTCTGACCCAGTAGCCTCAGTATCGAAAAACTTGATTTGATTGGTTCAATAAGAGAAAATATTAATGAATACTGTTTATATCTTTTAAATTTTGTTAATCATCAGGATCTCGTGGTCTTGAGGCAACGTGTTGTCTTGTGGCGCAAGCGATATCGGGTTCGATTCCCGGCGGGGGAATGTTTTTTTTTATTTGTCTAAATTATCTTTTTACACTCAATTTTAGTTTCCAGGCAAACAGTTATTTCTTTGCGTCGGTTTTTTTAATGAATCCGATCCCGGAGTACAGACACATTATGAACAAGGAACCAATGGACATCTAGTTACAAGTTACAGTCTTATATTAGCTGCTAGCAATCATTTTATTTAAAGGGATGCTAGCTGGATAGGGCCCCAGTTTGAATTGCAGCCAGGGGCCTCATGCAGTCTTAATCCGCCCCTGCCCTGCATGCAGGTCCCAGAGACAAGAGTCCACAAGTTGACTTCGTACCCCAAACTTAATGTTAAGAAGGCCAGAGTGGCAAAGACATCTTTAGTTTAGAAGATTTTATATGGCACAAGTCCACAGATTTAGAAAAGTAGAAGTTACAAAGTATTATTAGTTACAATTATTAATAAAACATTAAAATTGCGAATAATTTCCAGATTTTTTTGCAGACCTTCAATATTTGAAAATGGCTGGTCAAGAGAAATAATTTAATTTATCAACAACATATAAATACTTTTAAAATAACTCATTTGCAAATTAGAATTAATTATTTTGCTTGTTGGGGAGTAACAACAACATATTATATTTATGAATTTTTTACAAATTAAAAAAGAAAGGTTGAAAATAAATTATTTGAGTAACGTACCTATCTAAAGCATCCTCTATGCCATTTTGTTTAAACTCTTTCATTAATTCCTCAAATTTCTTCTCACCAACTTTCGGCACCCCATCACAGTAGTCTCCTTTGCTAAGTAATGTGAAAGCTATTAAGTCTCTGCGAGTCAGTCCTAGTCGTGAAGTAACATCGGCCATTTCATATTTTTCTGCAGAGTTTTCCTAAGAAAATACTATATTTTACTAACTTTTTTCCACATATACAGCTTCAAACAGACTAAGAAACATCAAGTTATCTAACACTTCTACTATTCAGATGAAAGATCTTTTGAAAAGAGCATATTCTTTTACTTAAACAAACACTTTTGTAACATTAGGTATTACTTTTTCAGTCAAAGATCCTTTGTAAACTGTCTTAGCGCCATACATGAAAGCATCCCCATCAACAGTTAAGACACCATCCACAACCTGAAATCAATTTTATCTTCAAACATGAATCAGTTAAACTAATTGCAGCTTTGAAATAGCTTTAGTTAAAGCCATTTATTTCTTTGAATGAGATGCTATATCTAGACATACTTAATATACCAAACAAATATTGTTTTCAAATCTAAAATTTACCACATAAAATTCTTGAAATAGGAGAGGTTATTTATTTAAATTAAATCTTTTAAAAAGTTAATGAAGGCACACAAATCTTTGAAAAGAATTTCAAAATAAAAAAAGTGAAAAGCTTAATTATGATATTTCCGTTTTCTGTATTATTAGGTACATACTTTATTGAAATCAAGCTGGGCACACAACTTTTCTGCTTCACCATTGCTTTCTATTACAGGTATGCCAATGGCAAGTAACAACTCCTTCAACTGAAAAAAAAATGTACGTTGATATTTTTTATTTTTTGAAATAAGAGATGCTAACATAATTTCTAAGAAATGATCATTAGGTTTTACCAATGTTCAATAAATTAATTTGCTTGGCAGACTATGTAATTCTTTATCCTTTCTACAGCTAAAAATTGGTAGAGCAGGCAATAGTATTTTAAAATTTGTGCACTTGGATGACAAAATGTCCCTATTCAATTATTAGATGTGAATTTTATTCATTTATCTTATCTTATCTGTTTACAGACGCTCCTTCTATACAGAAGATTGTTGCGTCCTACGCTTATCTATGGTTTGTGATTAGTCCTGCATTTTTATTAGAGATTTAAACGTTGATAAAGTGTGGCTTTCCTGGTTTCTTTAGGCAACCCATGCCACGCCCGAATTCCGGACGGGAAGAACGAAAATTTGTATGTGTTTGTTCTTGCATACGGAATAAGAAAGGTGTTTTTTTCCTTATGTCTATCTGAGGGTTGTATTAAGTTATCTTTGTGTTGTATTTCTAAATTAGAATTAATTGCTTTATGTATGATTACTACTTTGCTCTTGGTTCTTCTATCCTCTAGTGTTTCAAGGTTTAATGATTTAACTAATGGTGTTATTCTTGTCAGTTTTGAATATTCTCCAGTAATGTATCTGGCAGCTCATTTTTGAATTTAAATAAAAATTATGTTGCAAATATCAACCGCTGACATTTCATTAAAAACATATTATATTTGTAGAATAATTTTTTTAAATGAGACACCAAAAATTTGTATTTTTTTAATGTGTCAGTTTTCAAAACATCAAACAGTTCTGGAAAAGCTGGTCTAGAAAATAAACCTCCCTTTAAATAACTTAAAGGCAATACTTTACAAAATAATAAAGTAATTTGCAAATAACTAACATGTTCCTTTATGCAGAAAAATATATCAAATATTGATACTTTAATAGTATAATCTGTAAAACTGATTTCACTGTTGCCAAAAATATGGAAACTGACAAAGAACACATTTAATCACAGCTGTGTTTAGAAGATATTAGAATAAATAATACTTGGATATGCTTATGTTACCTCCAAGGAGTATTTATAAAAGTTGTCTCTACTTTTAATATTCTTTTTTACAGAAGGAGGTACTGGCCCATCCATAATGCAAACAAGTGAGATTCCACATGACAGAAGTTTTAAAGCTTTGAAGAAGATCCCTCTGAAAAATATAATTTGAAAAGAATTAATAATAATACGTTTTTTACACACCAAAGATCGCTTTTGTACATATTAACATGCTAACATATTTTGTAAAATGATTTTGAAAGTCCCAGAGGCTTTGAAAAAGGTGTGCTATGGTTGTAATCTGGTGCTACCATTGTGTGTGTATAGGGGGAGGGAGAGAAATGAGTAAGCACTTTTGTTTTTTTTTCAATTACGTCTAATTTGATGAAAGCTGTTCATAAAATTTGGTTATGTCTCTAGGTATAATTTTCAGCTCTTGTGTCTATTGGTAATCGGTTTCTCTTCAATTTCAGAGACCACATCTATTAATGATTTTCTGTTTACTTTAACTCTGTGGTTCAATCTCCATATTTCTATTTGGATGATTCATGAAGTCTTCTGTATGTTTTAATCATCTCAATAACTGCTGCATCTCGTCTAAAATTTAATGTTCCAATATTTATGTGTATTTCAAATGCTGTTGTTAGACCCCTTGAGATGAAATGAATTGTCTGGCTTTGTACTCTTCCTGTATTGACTTGATTGCAAATTGACTGTAGAGCTCAGTACATTCCAACACTGATCGCTGATATTTTATGTACAATTAGCAGTGTCCCTTGTCCCTTATGAAGCACTGACAAAGCTTCTAACAATGTTTAGTTGTGATGTTGACTTTTATTTTTAAGTTATTAAAAAGCATTTTTTAAATTTATAGACCTATTTAATTGGATTCATTATGCACAGTAGGTATTGAACCACATCAAATCTTTATTTAGGCCACTTTCACTAATCTGTGTGATTACACTTAATAAAATCACGAGATTCTCTGTGTTTAGTGCTGCCAAACTACAGCTGGTAATAGGAATAGGGTGCAAGTCAGTGACTTTGATTGAATATTATCATCGTATCTTATAGGATTCTTTTTTAGGAGATGACAATGACTATTTTTCATTTGATAGTATAGTAAGTAAAAATGAAAATTGCAGAGCTTACTGGATAAGCCTAGGCAGAAAAAAAAATGGAAACCTTATGGTTGCTTCAATTAAAATGTTTTGAAATAGGATATTTTGTATCCTGCACAATATTCCAAAGTAGTTCAGTAAATTTGTTTGAAGTCAATCTTATTTCACTAGTATACAATCTTATGGCAGGGAGTACAAATGATGGCCGTAGTAGTAAACTTGGAGAACAAACTCATTCAGTCTTATGACACCTTAACAACAAATGGCATCAATCTCATGTTTTACTTCACTTGTCAATTATTTTCTACCCACTTTATTAAGACTAATCACTAAATATTTTCTGTCACAAATTTAAACTTTCTTACTGCTTGTGGCTGAACCGTTGTCTAGGGGGATCTAGGTCCTCCCTTTGCCACAGACATCAACCAGCGTCGTAAACTCCGACAGAGTCTAGGCTGATTAATAAAATACACAGTACAAACTGGAATTTGTGTTTATTAAGATCTTCGATTCATTTTAAAGGTTTAAAGGTTAAAGGTTTCTATTCATTTTTAATCACCAATAATAACATCGTATTTCAATTAACAATACAATCCCAGTCTTTCTTCTCAAAAAAACGCTCCGCCCCTTTCTTTACAGAAAAATCTGTCTCTGTCCTTCAATACACAAAAACGCTCTCTCTTCGGAAGCGCATCAATCTCATAATTTAAAACATAACGGTGCGCCATGGTGTCTGAAACAAAGACGCGCATGAGGCGTACCAGATACAGCCCGAGCTCTACAAAGGACAACTCTTGCTCACTCACACCAAAACATCCATGGTATCCTTGACACTGCTTAATGGTATTTACTTTTCTCTTTATGTTATTACATTGACTCTAAGTTTTTTAAATATATAATCATGATTTTACTTTTGCTTATTGGCTGAAGAAGGTGTCTTTCCAAAATAAATGTTTGTTTTATTAATTTCTTTATGGATAACTTTAAGACAAAGTGGACTGAAAGTAAATAAAAGGTCAAAGGTTTCAGTCAGTCTAAAAGAAGTATAAATTAACCAGGCCAAAATTAAAAGTATGTGAAACTTGGGCTTATACATGGGCGCCCGCAGAAAATTTTCTAGGGGGGGGGGACAAAAATTTTTCGAGTGATTTTTTCCCCATAATTCTTAGCGTTATACGCAGATTTTTGGCCGGTCACGTGACTATTAATTAAAATTCTATACAGATCAGTACTACTTCTCGTTTATTAATATTGTGATAAAATATACACGTACACCTTTTACTTATGTGGAAGTGTCAGGATCATATAACCCCGACAATTAAAAGCTTCTGATATAAGATTTTTTTAAACTTCTTAAATTCACATGCTTCTGTGGTCCAACGGTTGTGCGCACGATTTTTTATTGAAGACTTAGGTATTTTCTTCTTTTTTTTTCTTTTTAAAGTTCATTTAATTGTATTATTTTTCTTTTTTTCTATTTTCTTTCTTTGCAATTTCTTTTGTAACTACTTTCTATTATCTATAATTTATAATCATGAGTTATTGATTGTAAGTACGGCATTTCTGGAAGTGTTGACAGTGAGGGGATGAATACGCATGCTTGAGGGGTCAAGCAGGGGCGAATTAAGACTGCACGGGGCCCCTGGCTGCAATTCAAAATGGAGCCCTATCGAGCCAGCGTCCCTTTAAATAAAATGATTGCTAGCAGCTAATATAAGACTGTAACTTGTAACTATTCAGCCAAAAAGATTATTCATGAAAAAACCGAACACGAAGAAGTTTGCCGGTATCCTAAAATTGAGTGTAAAAAGACAAAAACAATTTTTTATAAAAATAATAATAAAAATAATAGTTATAACAACAAAAAAGAAAAAAAAAGAAAGAAAAGAATCCACCGTTGGGGATCGATCCTCAGATCGCTTGCAACGCAAGCCTAAGCGACGAGGAGAGCTTGACGGAAATTGTAAATTAAAAAAATAAAGAATATTCTTTAATATTGTCTCTTATTGAGCCTATCAAATCAGGTTTCTCGATTACTAAGAGTATTGGGTCGAAAAGAGATCAGATTAATAATAGATACGATTTTTATTAATTTATTTAATTTATGATATTTTTTCAGGGATTCATGCAAACATCTGTTCACCTTTATTATAAAATATACTAAGTTTGGGGGCCCCTGGCCTTAGCCCGTTCAGCCCCCTCCCCTAAATCTGCAAAAGGGCTCAAGTGATCACGCTGTGAACCGAGACTATACAAGGATGGGCCGTGATGGGCCACTGTTGTGGGGTAGCTAGAAACCAGGCATTGTAAAGACTAATATTTCAGAACGAGGCTTTTAAAGTATATGAGATTGAGCATATATGGGGCCGTCCATAAAGTACGTCACGCTATTTTTGAACATTTTTAACTCCCCTCTCCCCCTTGTCACAAACTGTCACAAATCTCGCACCCCCCCCCCTTAAAGTACGTCACACTTTCGAACAAAAATTTGGTTGTTTTTATTTACAAAATAATTAAAATTTAATATAAAACACCGTGACGTCACAGATGGCTGGACCCCCCTCCCTCCTGTCACAAATTGTCACACTTTCTTACACCCCTCCCCCCCCGTCTGGAGCGTGACGTACTTTATGGACGGCCCCTATACAGTTAATACAGTTTATTTATGATCTTTACTAACGCCGTTGCAAACAACTCCGTCCGTTATTGGTCACGTCATATAACCAACTCCTTCAGTATGGAGGCCACGCCTTTGTCCAGTCCCCGGTCTACATTACGTCAGTATTTACTGTCAATCATAATGATTGAATCATCTTGTACCACCACCCCCCAGATTAAGACGGGGGTTTGGGTGGGGTACCATGACCCGCTCTGGTCTCGTTTGATGTTAGCCCCTGGTCTGGTTTTGTACAATCGCAATCATCTGGTCAGCCTGACCAGATGCCACTACAGTCCTGGCAGAGGGACCTTTAGATCTAACAGACCCGTTTACCGCCCTAATTCTCTACAATATTGAAAATATAAAAATAATTACCCAGTAAAACGAGATCAGCACCAGCTTAGTTACTTTCTCTTTATTTTCTCTTAACAATTTTTTTTAATCCATAAATCCAGCAAGCGCCCCCCCCCTGCGGGCGCCCATGGGCTAATAAATATAAAATATTATAAATTCAATAAAAGCCATCTCTATCAAAACTTAAATAATAATTTTTAATTCCAATGTGAAAGCAAAGTCCTGCTGTATGGATGAAAGCAAAGTCCTGCTGTATGGATGAAAGCAAAGTCCTGTTGTATGGATCAGAAACATGGAGAACAACAGAAACTACCACTAACAGAATGCAGACCTTTATCAACAGATGTTCAAGAAATAGTTTAAAAATAAAATGGTATGGAAAAAAAAAGACACCAAGCTTTGGGAGATGTGTCAACAATAAACAATTGAAAAACTAATCCTAGAAAGAAAATGGAGATGGATGGAACACAAACCTGAGGAAAGACAACATCAATAAAGCAAGACAAGCACTAGTACAAAACCCTCGAGGCAAACCCTCGAGGGACAAGGAAGTTGTTGTGTGCTGAATGAGGCAGAGAGAATAGGTAAGAGCTGGGAATACTGGCAAGAGACTGGAAAGTGGAAGTCTTTGACTGAGGCCCTATGTTCTATAAGAAATTTATAAGTAAAAATGATAAATGAAGCCCTTTCATTCTCTAACTAAACTTAAGACTTACAGCTTTGGGTTAGACCCGATGTTCCCTCTATTGTTTGTTGGTAAATATGCAAAATTAAAAACTTGTGTGCAAAGTTGCACACAGATATTATATTATGCTCATCAAAATTTGCTGAGCTGTCATTCTAAACTACTGTGCGGTGTCTGTGAGATATCTGCGTGGCCGCACAGCTTATAGGGAACATTGGTTGGACCTACCCAAAAGTTAAGGCATTTAACATTAAGACAGTCTTAAACTCCAATTTTTTACAATGAGCATTGGCAATGCATAACAAATACAAATAGACATAACTGGCAACATAAACATTACCGGCAACATAAAAATTTGACAAATGCATCTGATGCAGCCTGAGCTCCTCCTGAACTGGATGCTCCTGTTGTTGAACACTGAACTATCCACGCACTAAGGTCAACAGCTAATTTCTTTCCCTTGCAGTCTGATAAACATGTATCTATTTTTACTGTATTGAGCAGCGACCACAGACCAGTAACTCCCATTTTCCATTAACCTGTAAAATTAAGTGTAAAGAAAGATTATGGTCATAGACATAAATCATAGGACCTAAGCCAAAACTAAGCAAGTCAAGTCTAGTCTTCTAATGACTCTATAGCAGACTAGACTAGTACTGTAGACTATAGTTATCTATAGACATCTTATCTTATATATTACAGACACTCCTCCTATAAAGAGGATTATTGCGTCCTACACTTATCCATGGTTTGAGTCTAGTCTTACATCTTTTATTAGCTTGAAATGTTAATATTGTGTTGCTTTTCCTGGGGTTTTTTAGCAAGGAGGATTGGTATGTGCTTCTTCTTGCAAATGTAAGAAGAAAAGGTCTTTTTTTATCCCTGTGTCTTTCTGAGTTTTGAATAGATTGTTTTTATGGTGTATTTCCAAGTTAGAATTTAATGCCTTATGTAGATACTCATTCGCGCATCGTTCTGCGCATATGGAAAATTCACGCAAAAACTGTCATGGCGACATTGACTCGACTCTTACGGTTTTATCCGATTTTTGCGTTTTACGTCACATTTCTTCAAATAAAAGCGTGCTTCGTCATCGGTGACGTGTGCACCGGGAATTTACGAGTACGACGATATCCAATGTGAAGGGATTACTATTGTGTTATCGGCAAGAATTTAATTCTTTTGACATCTATGTCAGAACAATAGAATTTAAAAAATAACCTTTATAGATATATGTTTGATATAAAAGTGATATGTAGGTTATTTATTGTCCAATCAGAATAACTTTATTTCATCAAAAATGGACTAATCACTAAAAAGTTGATCGACCCCCCGTAATGTGGAAATTTATGATGTCCATCGAGTCATCGCCCCTTCAAAAAATGAGGGGTTGTCGGAAATGGCTTAAGACTTATTAATTTTATCCCTCATGCATATATATAATTAAAAAATTAAATGAAAAGATTTAGTTAAAGTTATCACATGTTATATTTGAATATAATGAAAACACACAAAATAATAATACTAAAACTTTAATAAAACACTAAGAATTATTCAGTTTCAAAATTAATTAGCCACCTATTAGTATTAGTCATTAGCACTATTGACTATTACTATTAGTTATTAGTAAAACGATACAAGTATTTATTACTAATTATGTATATATACTACTAAACTAACAATACTATTACTACTACGTATGATGTCAAAGTAAGTTTACTAAAATTGAAATTAGATCCCAATACTAGTAGTAGTAGTTTTGGTATTAAATTTAATTAGTAATAGATAGTAGATAGTGATAGTATTATTAAATAATAGCTTATAATTATATTTGAGTTATATTTTATTTATAACTATGTTTACTATTAAATTAAATTTAAGAACATAATTAAATGTTTTGTCTAAGTCTAATACTAAGTCTAAATTATCAGGTATTGTGCCTTAGAATTAAAAATGATAATGGTGCTGTAATCCTTTTATTTAAAATTTAATGGTTTTTGTAGGGTAATATAATTATTAAAACAATATATTATAAATATACAAATATAAAATTCTCATTTACTTACCATCTTTTTACAAAGATATTGTCAATAATCAATCAATAGAAATAAATCTCAATAATTAAAATTAAATAATATAACAAAGTATGGGTATAACTATAACAACAAGATATAATTATAATAATAATATTCCATTGCAGTTGCACAACTTGGAATTCCTTTAATCGCCAAATAGTTGACAAAGACAATGACATAGCATAGGCCTACAGAGATATTTGCATACAAGTTATTTACTCAGTAAATGATAGGGAAAAATGTTCTTATCTTTTAATTTGATACTTAAATCTTCAAATATTTGTTCATTTCATTTTAATTTGAAATTTTAGTAATCAGACCTCGTCGTCGGTGTGGTATATTTTAACAAATAATTTTTAATAATTTGCATAAAATTTTATTTTAAAGTCAAATACTTACCCTTCTAACATTTAAATATAGTTATTGATTTAATTGTACCATCTAATCAATTAAAATACAATAGGCATACAAAATGTTTGAACTGATTTGTATTTTTGTTATAATTTTCAACATCATTTTTTTCAACGTGCCTTTAAATATATTTATTAAAAAATTCAAAATCTTGATTTACCTGAAACATTTCTTATTCATTGTTTTGTATAATGGATTATGAATATTTCCTGAAAATTTGATACCCATATCTCTAAAATTAAAAAAGTTGTGAGCGAAAGAGTACAGAATTTTGAAATGTGGGTCACAAGTTTTGGAATAAATTATATAGGTTATATAAGGGGCAAAAAAAATCGACAAAAAAATTCATAACTCCACTTCTATAAAAGATAGAAAGACAAAACAGGTGTTGTTGAAAAGGTCTTAGCAAGCCCTTTAAAATGATATATTTTTTAAGCATATTGGACTTCATTTAAATTTTCTGTCAAAGTACCTACCTTATGTATTACAGGGTGTTCTCGGGTTACGGCGTTGATCTGTTCTTAATACGCATCATAACCCAAATTTCAGTGTAAGTCAGAACATTAAAAAATATATTATATACTGTAAAGTACTGTACATACAGAGCTATAAAAAATTTAACAGTTAATGGCACTAAAAAAGAGAAAACGATTCCTTACCACATGAATTAAAGTAGTAAATACAATATTCATCATGTATTAATAAAAAGAGAGAACAATTCCTTACCACGTGAATTGAAGTAAATATTAATAAAAAAGGAATATAATTTTTTTATTTTCATGGGGGCGCGTTTGTAACCACGAAACAGCATAAGTCAGGACCGGCATAACCCGAGGACTGTCTAAATGGAGTATGAGTATGAGTATTAAAAAAAACTATGCATTGAATTGTATTACTATTACATGTATATAAACTATTGTTTATGAGTCTTTATTAGAGTCTTTAAATGTTTAAATTAGTAAAAGTAAGTGTAAGTTATTTTAATTTTATTTATTTTGTTCTAAAATTTAAATTGCGCTAAAATAAGGGATTACCTAGTAGTAATATTATTTTAGATTCAATCGAAACGACTATAGACTATAGGAGTATAGGGCGGTATGGTAATCCCTCGCTGAAATAAGGGATTACCGACCGGTATTATCTGTCACCTGAAGCATATGTTTGTTGACATAATCTATGCCTTGCAGCTTTGCAACATTTTAGACATCTTTTTTAACTGGAGAGCCCATAGTTGCGCGAAAATGTATAATTTTAGGTATATGAATTTTTTTAAACTACACCGTAAGATTTGTTGACACCGGGCAACAACGGAACAACCATCTCTGACTACCTTTGGTAAGAAAGAAGGCATTGAATGTTTTCTCTATTGTATAAAACATCAACAATTCAATTAAACTTGGCGTGTAAATTTGAATAATGAAGTTAATTTATTTATGTGATCAATCACAACGATCGGTGTTGGTTTTTATTTATAAAAGGATGTTGCTAGCGAAACTAATCCTGCAATTTACAAGCCAAAGTCGTAGTTAAAATAAATTTTAAAAATTTTATAATATACAAATTATTATAAGTATATATTATAAGCAATACTAATACTAATACAGTAATAAATTAGAGGTAATCCTGCAGTTTCTACACGTATATTATTTCAAAGCGAAATTTAATTTTTTCGTGAGAACTTACGTTTTTAATTTATTAAATTAAATGGATTTTTAAAATTAATTATTATATTATATGTTGTATTTCAGTTTCAGCTATTACTAATAAATATCAATATTACATTATCAGTGTTTACAGCGCTAATTTTTAAGTCTGTTTAATTTCTAAGGCATTTTTTCAGCTCTATATAATACGTAGTCTGGTCACGATACGTCCATTTTGCTTACCTAGCCAGATGTTTTTTTTATCTGGCCCTGGCTCGACACAAACCAATGTTCCCTCTAAGGTTCGTTGGTCCGTGAGCAAAGTGAAAAAACTCGTGTGCAACGTTGCTCAGCATCCATTTTTGTGCATTATTTTTACCAAATTTGCTGCGCGGTAATTCAAAACTGCTGCGCGGCGTGGGTCAAATATCTGCGCGGCGGCCGCGCAACCGCGCAGCTTAAAGGGAACATTGACCCAGAACCATGCTAAAATTTTTTTTAATATTTTAAAGACAATTTCATTTTTTATTTCGTTACTAGATGTTTGATTCTTATTTTGTTTGTTTGCAAGTGAGAAATTTCCATTTGGCATCTTACTGTGACAACTCGGCAAGTAGAGTACTACATAAACAAAATGGATGTATCCCACTCTGATTAAGGGCTGAAAAAAGCCTTAGAAATTAATAAAACTTACAAATTAGTGCCATAATAGCTAAAATATAACATATATTAATGCATTTAATAAATCAAAAGCGTAAGTTCTCACGAGAAAATTAAATTTTGTTGTGAAATAATATACGTGTAGAAACTGCAGGATTACCAAATTAGATTATAAGTAACAAGATTGACTATATTCATTAGCCTATATTGACATTTGACAAGAATAACCTGGATTAAAACTAATAACTAGCTAATTTTCAAGTAGGCTTTAAAAAAAATTAATTTACTGCTTTATGGAGTATCAATTGTAATATCACTATTTTTTTTTAAATTTGGCATGGATTACACTCACAAAACCGTGAATCACAGCCTACATTCTGGCCACCGAGATAAGGGAACATTAATCATAGCTGACTATATTGATTTTTCATTAAATTGTTAATTAAATATTTTTACAAAAAATTTTTTTTAAAAACGGTCATGTTGGATTGGTGGTCAGATAAAAAACAAGAACCAATTTATCAATTATAAATTCAATAACAAGGCAATCAGATGCATTAGGCTCATTAGCTTTACCTAATAGTTCATAAATATAATATACTCTAATTCTACAGTACAAATATAATTCCCCACAATCTGGAAATATCAACTAAGTGCTATTCATTTATTTTTGGAAATCATAAATACATTTACATCTTTAAGTTTAAAGAAATCTTATCTCATCCTGGAGAATTAAAAGAAATAATTGTTTGTCATTTATGAACCCCACACAGTTCACTGCATATTTTCCGAGACTCCAATCAACAACCAACATCTATACACTTTAATGAGTAGCAGTGCATGGAATAAACATTTGTTTACCAGCTTTAATATCCCCACCAATTGAGATCAAATCTGAGAAGAGCATAAGAATGGATAAAAAAATTAGCCAGAAAACATTTGATGATGTAGTTTTAGAAAATATGGCTGAATTTGACATGGAACCTGAAGAGGCACTTCAAGATGCAATAAAACAGTTTGAATCTCAGGTAAATTTCATAATGCATTTTTATTTGTTATGAGAATGTAATATTTGCTTTTAATCACATGCCAATGATGCTTTCCTGATGTTAACACTAGTGTTAACATGCCAAACGGGAGTTGCTAGAAATAACCTAGAAGCAGTGGCAAGTGTCTGCTAAGTTACTTCATAATTTGTACATGGATTCAGAATGGCTTTAATTTTTTAAGAATACTGTATTAATAAGTTATAATTTTGGTACCCATATTACATTGTTACATCGATATTTAAAGTTTCATAACACTAGAAAACATGTGCCAAAAACACTTGTAATTGTAAGAATATCTTTTTTAGGGGCCATCCATATATTACGTACGCAAGGAGGGGGGGAAGGGGGTCTTAAATTTACGGTATTTTGCGTATGCATGCGTACTGAGGGGGGAAGGGGGTCTCGACTGAATGTGTACGTACGCACAACAAATTTAATTTGCATAATACTAAGCATAGTAACGTAAACCGCTCTGGCTGCAAACGCATTCGAGACCGACTGAGTCAAGACTGATATGCAATAATGTTATATAATTTATTGCAAACGCAATTGTGAACTTTTAATTGCTTGGAAGTACAGTCGAAACCCGGTTAAGTCGACGGTGTTGGGGTATGGAAAATGGCGTCGAGACAACCGATGATCAAGTTAAAAAGAAAAACCAATATGGCGGCAAAATATTAACATGTGCTTGAAATTTCTTTATGTACATGATTAATTAGTTAGCGTTAATTAGTGATGGGACGATTAATCGGAATCGTATCAGAACCCTAATATTTCTTCACTCTTTCCTAAGGTTGTAATGACCGTTCGTTTTTAAGGACCGTTTAAAATTTAAATATAACCATGGTTCCCACTCAGGAAAACGGAAAAAGTTGGGAATTATTTAAAAAAAATTCTCGGCCTTGAAAGTCGGGAAAAGTTATGACCAATCGGGAATTTAATATTATATATATATATATATATTTATGCCGAAGTAAAGGACTTTGATTACGTCTCTGTCATGTTTTCGATTCCATTTACAGTGATAAAAAAAAAGTTACCAGTTTATAATTGTCTGCGCATGCGTTAAAAGGTCAAAGTTTTCGCCTCGCGTCGTCCCATGGCGCGTGTCAAGCGTTTGTAAATGCCCGTTGAATCAGCGAATTAAAAAAATATAAACATATCAATATGGTAATTTTAAGTTTAATGCCTTTGGACGTGCAGGATATCTGTTACTATCAGAACGCTCTCGAATTTCCTCAGTCAATCAAACTTGTAATATAAATAAAACTATTGCGGCCTTGACCGTTGATCACAGCACGCTGTGGGCTGTGTGTTTAGACTCGGCCCGGCAACTTAGTCTAAGCGAATTTTTTTAAAAATCATTCCTTATCAGAATTCGACCTACAAAAGTGATGACGTGTATATTAATAATATTATATACATGTACTGGAATATTAAGAAAATGATTTGATTTCATCGTCACGCGCGTGTTAGTGTCACAGTCACCTATCTTACTGGTAACAAAGCAACAACAAACTTTTAAAAGAATAATAATTTTTTATTTAATTATATAAAAACCACCGTCAATTCTCGATACAAACCTTTATTTTCATTTCTAAAGATATTCGTTTATCTTAAAAAATAAAATGATTAATGCATCAGAAAATGAATTAAGTTTAATAATAATATAACATGCACTGCGAAATAATGACGGATTAAAGACCGCTAACGCCCATTTACGGGCACCTCGGACCTCGGGTGAATACATCTAATTCACACATGGATCGAAAGTGAAAGAAGATAATAACATCCAGTAATTTTTATTGAAATCTCGTAGAATCACACAATAGCCGGAAGTCTCGAAGAAAGCGAGATGTCAACACTGTTTTGAATTAAAAATGCCAGAGTGCATTGCTAGGCTCGAGCTAACCAACATTAAGTTGCAAATTTTGCACTCTTTTGTGCTCGAGGTATTAGGTTTCGGCGACTTAGAAAAATCGAATTAGCCGATGAGAAAATGCTAAGACAAAGAGAGAATTTGGCGGTTCCAATAAAAACGTCGAGTTAGTGGGGTGGTCGAGCTAACCGAGCTTGAGGTAAGTGGGTTAGACTGTAATTAGCATTTGATTCAGACCAAACGTTTACACATCATTAAAATATATCCGTCGAGTTTATATTTACATTTCTTGAAATTAGATAAAGTTTCTCTTTCGTCCACCAGTGCCTTAGCACAAACAACGGGACGGCGATTTACGCACCTAGGGGAAAGCAGAGGGGGGTCTACATATTTGTGACAATGTGTGACTTGTGAATGTAGAGGAAATGTGACGTCACATCAAAACTAGCAACTTTAAATAAATAGTTCCACTTAAATATTTTATTTGTTACATGGTGTTTTACATGACTCACAACGTGTTACGATATTAGAATGCAGGCTACACTAAATAAATACTTAAATGACAAGTAAGTGATTTTAAACATGCTCTTTTTCAAATAAAAATACAGCTTTTATGAGCGAAAAGCTTTGTGACGTCATCCTTGGAGGGGTGGTCTAAAGTTTTTGTGACGTACGCTTTACGAGTATGAAAATTGTCCGTAAATATCATTACGCACCTAGAGGGGGGGGAGGGGGTCGACCATTTGTGACGAAGGGGAGGGGTAGTATAAGAAATGCACGTCACATCAAAACGCGTAACTTAAATAATAGTTGTACTTAAAATTTGTCGATTACAATTTATTTAATGACGTTTTACATGGGCTTCGCGCGTGTTACGATATTAAAGTGCAGCCTTACACTAAATACATACTTAAACTTAAATGATAAAAGTGTTTTGAAACATGCTAATTTTCAAATTTAACATTTTTTTGTGGGGGGAGTATTTTGAGACGTAATATTGGAAAAGAGCGGGGGTCCTAACTTTAGTGAAGTTGCGTTTCGTGTGAAAATCTGCCATATATCGCGGACGTCATTATGGACGTCCAAAGCTTTGACGAAAAAAATCCGCATTTTCAAATATTTTAGTGCGCATTTTGATGTGCGTCACCATTCTTAACACTCCCCTCCCCCTCGTCACAAATGCGCGAGGGGGGGTGTGAGCGAATTTGTACGTACGCAATGGGGGGTCCCAAAAATTGTACGGGATGCAACGAGGGATGTACAAAAATACTAATTTGTGCGTACGTAATTTATGGATGGCCCCTTAGCTCAGATAATAGGACTTTTTTTTTACAGACTGGTTGACAGTTACCTAGAGAATCATGTATTTTGATGCACATTTTCATTTTAAATGTTCAGATCAATAATAGCACAAAAACAGTCGTTTCCTAAGTAATGTGATCATAGATTAAGAGTTAAATAGTATAATAAAAATGTCGTCTTTGGAAACAGCTCTGCATTAAGCTTTAAAATGTAATTTTATTTTCTCTATTTGTATTTAGGCGTAAACTTAAATATTATTGTAAAGACTCATCATTATACACCTGCTGGAGACGAGGAACTAAAGACATCTGTGGTGCTTCATTAAAACAGATATCTGCCCTGTGAACAAAGAACCAATCAACGTGGAGGACATTTTAGATAGTTTAGCCATATTTCAAAAAGAATGTGATGTAGATTTAGCTCGAAGGTTCTGCAGGCTCCAATGAGCGTATGTATTTTACTAAAAGCATTGAATGTTTATAAGGATGACTCAGAGAATCTTATTCATGTCTTGGGATCCTTTGTTCTCATGTAAATGGACAACAGATTTGATAGATCAGGAGGTAATAGAGCTATTGACAATTTTTAAAACAATTAAGGCAAATCCTGTCCTACTGGAGGCAGTTGTTAGAGCTGTGAGATTAAATTGTGTCAAGCATGAAGGAAATAGAAAAGCGTTTATAAATTTAGATCTCATTATTCTTCTCTCTGAATTTTAACGCTTCATAAAACAGAGCATTGCTTATCAAAGAGGTAGCTATCTGTCTCAGATCCCTGACCATGGATGATGATTTGCGTGTACCTTTTGGTAGTGCTCATGAAAATGCCAAGACAATAGTCACTGATGGTGCAGCATTTAAAGCAATTTTACAGTTATGTGAAGGTATGTTGAAAAAGTATTCATTTGATATAAAACCTATGTTTATGTTTTGGATAGGAAGAGGTGAGTAAATAGATAGGTTTCACCTATATTGTAGACAAATTTAAATAACAATACTGAGAGAGAGGGGAAGGGAGAGAGATGAGAAATTTTTTTTATGTCATTAAAAATATTACTATAATATTACATACGTCAACATTAAAATTCCTGGATGATTAGTTTCCTGTAATGAAACAATTAAGTCTGTAAACTCTTTACATGCAAAACTTTCTCAAGGACTATATTTAATCAAGACTTTTTGTATATTAAAAGTAATAAATGTATTTCTAAAAATTATTAAAAGTATGTTTGTATTGAAATGATGAAAACTATTTCATAGAGCACATAAACAACCCGCCTGTGCTGCTGAGCTGTTCCTAACATTAGGATGTCTTGCTGTACGAGATGAGTTTTGTCAGGAGGTCATGGACAGGGGTGGAGTCCACTTAATTATCAATGCTTCAAGAGTGCCATAAAAGATAAGGTAAAAATACATGGCAAATTAATTTTCAAAGCTATGAACTTACCGTATGTACTCGTTCTATAGCCCGTTCGTTCATAAGCCGACCCCCCTACTTTACGAAGGGAAAAAGTATTAAAAGTGTATAACTGATCGCAAGCCGACCCGCCCCAAAAATAATAGGACAGCTTATGGTACATATTTTTTTAAAGTACAAGCTAAATCGTCATTATGATTGTGTACTTTGTACTGCTATCTTTGTCTTTCTGCTCTTTGTTAAGCAGATTTACCGTATTTTTATATTTGGTAAACAGTGACGAAAGCGCGTACATTAAAATTCGTTGCTGAAACAAAATTTGTAAAACAATTTATTAATAATGTTCACCAAAAAATAAATACAATGATTAAATAATGAAGTGCTGATTTATCATATATTAGATCTATAGCTTCTGATAGAGCAGTCGAAGCTTGTAAAATGTAGAAAAGGACATTGATAATCTACAATAACAACACCGATATCAATATCCATGCAGAAATCACCATGACCCGCTCATAAGCCGACCCCCCCACTTTCTCCCCTAGATGTCCAAAAAAGGTCGGCTTGCGAACGAGTATATACGGTATTTCCAAATTTTTATTAATTGAAGTTATATTATGTTTGTTCATGATAATAAAATTAAATTTTAAAGATTGAATAAGTATTTTTTATTATCAAAACAGTTAAATGACAACTAAATTTTAAAAATATTGATCAAAATCTGGACATTTACTAAAAGATTTAAGTTGTAAATTTAATCAAATTACAGAAATAAAGATGGACTTAAAGATTAGGGTATATTATAATGTATTTTTCCAAATTAAAAACATTTTTACTCTTATTGTAGTGATGTGATGATGTTTCTCAAAGCAGTGACGATGTTTTTACTGTAATGATAAGATTGTGTTGTGAATATGTTTAATTGATTTTTTCCCCAAATCATATAAAATGCTAATTTTAAGTCTGGATGATATCCCTGAATGCCAGAGAGTGAGTGTATAAGGATGGAAAAGGCATAATCAGATATGTTAAATACCGAATTCATGGTGTGCTGTTAGCATTATATTAATTTTTAGGAGAATATTAGGCGTATGATATAAGATGACATTAAAGTATATCATAATAACATGTAACATCATTTAATACAACAGATCTGCACAATACTGCTAGTTTTAATTGAAGCACTAATAATTAATGTATAGCACACTAGTTGCCAAGATTATGTATAACAATGATATCAACCATACATCATTTTTTGTTTTACTAGGCCATAGACCCGCTCAGCATTAATTGTACTTAAAGCTCTGGCAGGCAATGAGGAAGTCAAATATGAAATAGCCATAACATGAGGATGTGAGCTAGTCGTCATGGCCATGATCACGCATCAAATCAAATCCTTCTATAGCAGAGGCTGCCTGCAACGTTTTGTACAGCCATCATATATAAAACATTACGTAACACTGAAATTGTCATAAAGTGATGAAGCTCAAGGTCATCAGCATATTGTCAGCGCAATGAATTGCATCCTACTGCTGTTAGTGTACAGTGTAAGTATATTCTAGAGCCCTTAAAATGTTGTGTATATTAATTAGCCATCAATATATATTTCATTTTCATGCTAAAAAGTAACATTTTGACACACAATTGTGTTTTTGGAGCATCTACTGGTTGTGTACAAATTAGCTGCATGATAACCTACTATCAATCAAGTGGCAACAATTATTATGCTATAAAGAAATAAGCAGTCAGGTTTCCGTATAGTATCTCAGTATTTTTTTACTACTAGTTCAAATACCAACAGTAGACTAAGCAGTACTTTTCTTCTATTTGAGTGACGTCTAGAAAAGTCGTTTGAATAACACATTTAAACCAGGACGATTAAATATGCAAACTCAGTACATATAATAACTAGTGTGCTCATTGATAGTACATAAGAAAGGGAAATAACGGACCACAGACACCAGCATGAAGAAGAGAGAACACAACTCACTCTCAACACCCAACCACCCTCGCTTGCCACCCACTGTGATTGCTAGACTAGAGAGGGTACACTTTGTGCTCATCCTAATTCTGGGAAATTATATTACAAATATGTAGTAGATACCATATGAATAAAGTACACGACATCACTTTATGCAAATTTACACCAATACCCTCACAATCCATTTCAATCTTTACATCCTTTGCTTATATTGGCACCTTATAATTGACTAAGATGGCACCTGTCACAGAATTCGATATCAATTTTATTAATCTAATCTGCTATTAATTTGGGGAGATGTTGTTTTTAAAAATATAATTTATGGTATACACATATTTATATTGACACACAAATCATATAAACATGATTTAAATCTATACAAAGGCTGGACAGTTCATAGTATGAATGATAGAGGGTCTTTATTTTCCCTGTTGTTTTGCTCTCATTTATACACCTACACATTTTGTTAAAATGTTTTAATACAATATGGAGTGAAAGTCCTTGTTTGGAGAATACACACTAGTAATAGAGTATAGTATTGTAAGCTGTCAGAGTGAAATAAATTATTTTGCCTTAGTTCACAACAGAAAAATGCATGCATGGCTTTGAGGAACTTGGTCACAGAACTAAAGTTTTAAAAGACAAACATCTTGACTCTTGGAGTATGAAGTTTGCTGAATGAAGCAATGAACGCCATGCGAAGCACATGATGTAGGCTAAGCTGCCTTTCGTGATTTAGGCTGCATAAGTTGTATTAAAAGAGCTCTGGACAGGGGAGAGCGGGACATTACAGTAAATGTAAATAACTTAGTCTAAAATTCAGGATTTACTGATGAAAATGAAATGATTTATTGGAATGCTGTAAGCATGGTTAATTGATATGATTTAATTCAAGCAAAGAATTTTTATTTATGGTTTCACTGAATGTGCATTAATTTTTCATGGTTACAAAGCTATGGATTTAAAAACAACATCACTCTGAAATCGTTTATAAATAATATCATTTTTTTGCATTTGACAGTAGATGTGACTCAAAAGTTCTAGCATATGTGCAGATTTTAGAGTCTTTAGAAAAATTACAAAATTTTATTATTACAGTTTGTAATTTAATAACATAATAACTATACAGTCTACTATTCAAACGCTATTCTTGTACTGTTTTACGGTGAGTTAGATGAAAGCTCATTTTACGCAATACATGAATTAGAGTATTAGTGACTAGAGAATTTAACTTACCCAGGTAATGAGTAAAACGTAGATTAAAATTATACTATTTCTTGCATACGGAATAAAGTCATTAAAACTCCACAGTTGTTGCATCTCTATTATAACCACCCAATCCTATTTTATTAAGCTCAAATGACATTTTCACATTCACTCATTTGCTTGCTTTATACTGCATCAGATATAAATATAAAGAGAAAATAAGTTATATAGAAATGTATTTTTAATTTGAACAAAGTTTCGATTCAAAATTATTAATACGTTCATTGAAAATATAAAAAGATGCATAGAGAGCTTTTCCCGTAAAGATACACCTCGTAAACGTACTTCTTACATAAGTTACATTCTAGTTCTGAGGCAGAACATAAAAAGAATATATATATCATTATTTAGCATTACATTTTAAAGTGCACAATTTTTTTAATATAGTTGGATACTACGTGATTAAGCTATGCTCTAAAATTCAATGTAATTAATATGTGAATATTAAACATAATCAATAGTGCAGATACTGTGTTTGTAAAAAAGTAGCAGTAAAAAATACATTTTAGTTAATACACAAATTTAAAGACTATCACACAAATTTTCAGTAGCATCTTTTGAAAATAATCACAGTTTGAGGTACAGGAGTTCATATTCTATGACAAAGAAAGACAGTTATTATACAGCATGTGAACAGCTATATGAGAATATTTTATCTGTAATAGTAGGCTCTAAGCACTCAATTGTATCTACCATTTACAATTAAATTAATTAAATAACATCACATAGTGAATGAGACAAATTGAAATACAAAGTAATACTTAACAAAATGATAAACTTGTACAGCATGGTACCCAAGTTGGGGCTAGGCTCACCATGCATCAGCACCTGCTTATAAAGTTTTAATAATATATGAATTCTTTATCTATTTATTGGTAATACTGTGTTCAATTTAAAATACATATCAAGGCTGTATGGAGCCTTAACATAAATGATCCACATGTTTCTTCAGATACTAGTATACAAATAGTCATCAAGTTTTACATATCAAAGGCCACTGTCAACGGCAAAGAACCTGAATTACATTTCTTCCGTTCTAAATATCAACAGTTGAAGTATCCATACTTAATTAAACTCTTATGATCCTGATAAGGTTTACTGTACACTTAGCCTATATCTGTAAGGCTTTCGCCCATTAATTCAATCACTTGGTTATGAATATAAAATTGCTGAACGTAAGCATTATTTGTTATACTGACATTCATCTTTTAGGTAGGCTTTCAGAATAGTTATTTTACATATCCAAAAGACCATCTGTAGTGTAGTACTATTTCCTGAAGTATAGCAAAATCATCTGTCGTTCAAACAAAAAATATAACATGTAAAACCACTTCCACAAAACTTGCGAAAACCACTGGCGATAAACGACAGCAGTGTACAGTATCGGAAGTCGACTAAACTTACTACTCACGCACTGAAGAGAGATTCTACTACTATAAGTTCATTACTAAAGAGAGCTAATGAGGCGCACTTTATCTGCGGTGCAGGATTAGAGCGCATACTGTGCTTTAGGTCCATTAGAGTTAAAGAGCTAAATACTATTCACCATAGCATGTGAATCATACACATGAGTGCTTTTTCTTCCTATAAATGCTGTTTTTACTGGTTACACATACATAATAAGAGTTACCAGAGGCAATTTAGTTATATGCCGTCTCTTTTTGCCATTAAGTGTTTATTGGTGGGAAGTAAACTTGCATAGCAGAAGTTATTTTCATACTAGATAATCATCAAGTTATAGTTACACTCATATAGTAATAACTATTATCAGCACTAATTCGCTTCATGTAATAAAGCAGTAAATCAAACAGTAATGCAATAGTACATTACACCCAGAGCTTAATTTATCATAGAAGGCACCATGAAAAACATAAATATATTACCTTTCTTACATAATGGATGAAATTTTATATCTTTCTAAAGAGAAAATGAACACTTATCTCTATGAATTATATATTTTGGTTGCTAATGTCAGGGGAGGTTATTACAGCAATAGAGATTATGATAAACTTTAGAGAGATTTATAAAACGAGTCAGTGTGTGATAGCTAGTCATGTAGTTGGCCCAATCCTATGCAGCTAGAAGACACTAAATAAGCCAGTCATCATAAGGGAAATTTGTAGTATGTTTCTCTCCACTCACATGATATATGAAGACTGTCTTGTTGAGGCACAGTAGAAAAGATTGCTTTAGATAAATAACATGCCTTACTTAGATGTACCATATATTTAAAAATGTATACACAAATTCTGACACAATGTCCTTTATTCCAATATTTACTGTCAGTAATATAATATATATATATATTTAACTCTTAATACTCATTTTTGAAGCATATTGTTTGGGTAAGCAAAATAGTTGGGTAAATACCTAAACACTACTTCTTTAAATTCAGTGATGTGTGCCTTTTCCCCTCAACTAGAAATTAATTTTGATACTTGACTCACTCTGTGGTGATGTTTCCTCTCTATAGACCAACAATAATATTTACTCTAACAACATCATTATTTTGTACGCATATGTAGTTTTCATGGTACTGTCATGCCGTTACTCTGAAGCTAGGGCTCTGCACTTCTGTTGTGCTGAGCACTTCCTAGTTAAGTAAAATCAACTGCATTAATAATGAATAACGGAAGGATAATCAAAATGTATGATTTCCTACTCTAAGGATTTATATCTGGCATCCGATGTACCTCAGGGGACGATGGTGTGGACTCCTGCTCCTCCTCTTCCCATTTCTCATATGACTCATCTCTCTTCGCTCCTGCGCGTCCCGTAACTTGAATGCCCTCACAAAACTTTGGACAGTCAGAGAGTGCGCTCCACGGCAATGGACTCCCAGGATTTGTGATCGATGCACGCAAGGACATGTCTTACCTTGACAGACGTCCTAGTAGCGCAGGCAGGGGCGATCCTCTTTCCTCACACCAGTTGCCATGCCAGCTCACATAAGCACGGGCTATTGGAATTTGCACCGGCTCATCATTGTGAACATGGCCCCACCACCACTCCGCAGGCGCTCACTCAGGATTGAGTGCATACTCGCATATGACTCCTCCTGAGTACCTCCACATTTGTGATTTACGGCACACTTGATGTGTATGGATCTACGCAAGCCATCGCAAGTGGAACACTGTTAAGCTGGTTATAAAAAATCACATCTACCATTTCAATAAAATGCATGACGATGGTCATGGAGATCGAGAGAACTACACTTAGATGCAAATTTGCCACTCATCTGTGCTCGAAATAATAGGGCTCGCGACTAAAAAATTGAATCATCCGCTGACAAAAATGCAAAGACAAAGACAGAATTTGCAGTCTCCATAAATACGTAGACTTAATAGAGCTGGCGAGTTAACTGGGCTCGAGTTAAGTGGGCCCCACTGTAATATGTGGAAATAATGGAAATGTGTGCTCCCTGATATTGCAGTTATAATATATCAACTCCAGAATTGTGTGAGGGCAAATGAGATGGATTCTGTGTGGTGAATAATGGCTTTTTATTTCATTAATGATGCATAAGGCTGTGCTTTTAGTTCCAAATCTATTTAGCTAAGCTGATTTTATACTATACTATTTTTGACAATAATGTTTTTACCATAAGATACAACAGGACAGCCACTTCATCTTAGAAGAATTATTGTCATACTAAAGTTAATGAAACAGCTTCTCAGCTGATGACTACATCTTAATGCTAGACTTGGAACCAATACTGCAGCAAATACTTAATCTCTTTGCTGAGGCCTATGACAACCACTGTCTCCCACCAATACAATAAAACAGATCCACACATACATCTAGCTTTAGGAAAAGCCTACAAAGAACCTAACATTTCTGTAAAGGGAAAGAATCCCCCAAACTGTTTAAAAAAACAACTATATCTGTCATCACTCTTCTCAGTCAGTTAATCATTGATGATGAGATAACAAACCGAATTTCCTATTAAATGTTACATTTGGAAGAACCCCACCGATAACACCTATGAGCAAAGGCCTCTCAGTCTTGTCAATATCAATAAGCCAAAATTAAATAAAATCTCTTCTATTTGGTGGTTTGTAGACGATGTACAGCATACTTGCTAGCCATCATAACCATCTCCACATACAACAAACATTTTAGGCATGAGGTGGCAGGACAAAAATCCCTCATACTTGATAGCAAGCTCACACTACAAAGACAAGCTCGTGTGGGGAGGCATGTGAAAATGTCAGACAGCAAACTTACACCTTAAGGGGACTTGCTCAGGTGCTTTTAGGAATGACTAAAAGCTTTACAATACTACAATCCATGGATTATTCTGCTTATTATCATGCAAGCTTGCAACAAAACTTGGGAGCCCAATCCTCAAAGAGAAAACAAAACACTTAAACTGGAAGTAAGACAGCAGGAGAACAGAATTCTATCATTAAATATAGAATATATATTTAATGCGATGGCGCTATAGAAGAAAGCCATCGTCATCATCACTATCATATAATAGGTTCTGAAATGTCATGTGCAAAGAATAAATAAAAAATTTTCATTTTATGTTATATTAGTGCTGTTTACTTAAATAAAGAAATATTTTTTAGATAGCCTCTCATCCACAAATTTGAATTTGGGAACGCCTGCATAATTTCAATTTTTTTATAATGCATGTTAATGAAAATAAAAGACATTCAATTCTCATTAACAATATCTTTTAAAATACTTCACAGGGTGTCCACCCAAATCTGGTCCAAAAAAATCCTACCAGCCACCAAAAAATCCTACCATCCCAACGACAAGTAAAAGTTATATTCGGACAAGTAAAAGTATATATTCGACAAGTAAAAATTTAACTTGCGGTATGTATGTTAACACTTAGTTGTTCAAGCCACTCAGGAGTAAGAAGTGTCTTTTAACCTAGTCTGAATTAAAATAAACAATTCATGTTGAGGGATTGATACTGTTTTTGTAATAGTATACAAATTGTCAATATCTGGATAGTGAAGTAAGGAACAAAATTAAACTGACAAAAAGTAAACTAGTCTTAAGACTTTAGTCAAGAATTTGCCTACTGCAGCCTACCCTAATAAATGTTAGTTAACACACACTTTAAATTGTAACCATTTAACTAACTAGAATCTAGTTAATAGTTGGGGATACATATCTATTATTTACTCAGATCATGATATATTTTAACCAAATCCTAATATGATATCTAGATCTAGTATAATACACTAATTACTATACGCGTTACTAGAACTAGATCTATACTATGGCTAAGCGAAAGTAATTTCACAATTTCTATCTGTTTCAATCACAGTGCAACTTAATGTTTACAATGCCATCTTTAACGAGAATTATTTTGTTTAATATCTGTAATTTGTTTGTATCAAGTTTAGTTTTTTGACTTTGTTGTTTAAACACACATTTAAAATAAAATAAAACTATAGATATATACGATATGATTATCGATATGGACAGGGGACTCTGTCTAGGTAAACAACAGTTTTTATACCGCTGCGAACTATTGGTATTTCCAAACCACAACAATGTGCACGTGAGCTTCGTAATTCATTATATTTATATCTTTTATCCGACCCGAGGAACGTTTATCCTACCGGTTTTTGTTTATCCGACCGGGATCGTTATCAGACCAAAATCCGACTTACCGACCACAAAATTCATCCGACTAAAATCGACTTTCCGACTTCGGTGGACACCCTGCTTCATGAAATGTGTGATTTGATACAAACATTTTAGTAAATTTTTTTAAAATTCATTGTTACCTTCTTTTATTTGGCATTTAACACTTGGTCATCAATCATTTGACATACAGCCAACATGACAACTTAAATCCAAGTACAACGTGTTTCTCCACGCTTCTCCAGTTGGACTGTAAATAAGTATACGGAGAGTTCACTGATATAAATAAGTACCTATCTCCAAATACTGATACCTGATTAAATTAAAAAAATAACAACTTAAAAATTAATTTAAAATCAGAAAAAAGCAAACAATAACTTGTAGATTTTAAAATATATTTTCTTACACAGAAGGGGAAAATACGATAGCTATAAAATTAATAACTGCAAATACAATTTTTTTAAAGTGTGCTGTATCACAAACATACTATTTATCATAGTAATCTAATCTACCAACACCTGAATAGTTTACTCATACTGTGTATAGTTTCAAAAATGCTTAGCATGATAGTATTTGCTATATAAAATAAATCAAATTACACATTCATTATCACTAATAATACTGCGCTGGTATGTGAGTCTCCTTTAATTCATTTTGAATAATTAAAATGATATTTTAATAATTAATTGCCGTAATAAATGACTCGGGTTCGACCTTATATCCTCTATTTGCTTAAAGTAAACTACAACATGATTCAATAGTGACAAACTTTGCTTCGCTGTAATTATTAATATAAATGCAGGAATCTATTACTACAGCTCAGTGATAAGTAACTAAAGATATCTTAATAAAAATATCTGAAACATCTCTAATTACCCTATTGATAAGTAGTGACTGACTTAACATTATAAAACAGACTAATAAATTTGACAAAATAGGACTATATACCTGTATTATTGCCTTATAAGATATGATTTTTTCATTTATAAACTTAAATAATGGAAATTTGCGGACAAAGTTTTAAAAAAAATAATTTTGTGTGTATTTATCATCTCGTACATAAAACAAGTTTTCTTTACTGACAAAAAAACACATTTATTCTTTATTGAGTTTTCATTTTTTAAAATCATTTTTCACATGCTTAAAGTTTTACAGACTTTAAGTATATATATATGTATATATATATATATACTAGGGCTGTTATCGATTAATTTAAATTTAATCGTTAACTTTTGAAAAATTATCGATAATTAATCGATAATTTCGATTAAAACCAAAAATAGAAATTTATGACGTCATTAAACTGAACATTTCTCACGGACATTGAAAATTAAGAATATTTTGAACTAAATTTCATGACAATGTGTTGATACTTGATTTGTGCTGAAGGTGGTACGTCAGCGATGTATTTGATCCTTTAAAAGAGAATTGTTTATGGCAGTGGACACAGTAAACGTTTTCACCATCTTCGACTTTGCCATCCGCAGTTAGCTTAAAAACAACATATTTGCTCAACTTTCTAGTTATATGTTTAAATTTAACTGCGCTGATGCTGTCAGCAGGGCCGTCTTAACGCATAGGCCCGTTGGGCATTTGCCCGGGGGCCCACGAGCATATGGGCCCCATGGGAATATGTTTATTTATATATATTATGTATATTCATTTTTTATTCCTGCGGGGGAAGGGCCCAACACTATTTCTTTGCCCGGGGGCCCAAAATGGTGTAAAGACGGCTCTGGCTGTCAGCCATTTTATAGTTGACGTCTGCCGGTCAACATAAATTAATAAATAAATTTAATATTACGCGGGAGATGTTTGTACGTAAAAAAATATATATAAATTATTAATTATTAATAATTTATTATTTATTACTAAAAAATTTTTAAAATATTATAAATATTTTCTTAAATTTTAATCTAATTTTTATCGATTAAAATTATTTTAATCGATATTTATCGATAAAAATTTTAACGATTGATCGAGACATTAATCGATAATTTCCGCAGCCCTAATATATACAGTAGACCCGGTTAAGTCACAGCCTAGGGATTTGCCAAAAGGCATTGAGATAACAGATGATCGAGTTAAACGAAAACCAATATGGTGGCAAAATATTAACATGTGCTTGAAATTTCTTTATGTACATGATGTGCGTTAATTAGTGATGGGACGATTAATCGGAATCGTATCGGATATCGGGACCCAAAATATTTCTTCACTCTTTCCTAAGGTTGTTAAGGCTGTTCGTTTTTAAGGACCGTTTAAATATAACCCTTTGTTGCGTTAGCGCTGTTTTTTTCCCTAGTACATAGCGAATTCAGCTACTCCTGCCCGCCACGCTGCGTCCGATTGGTGACATCGCGTCACCTCTCGCCCACTCCCAGTTAACATTAAGTTTTTTTTTAATGGGGCTTGATGTTTGTTACACTGTTTCTGCTGAGTTAGCATCATTCACAGCAGTGATTCCCAGATTGAGCGATACTGTGCCTTGGAAGGCACTAGCGTTACTTTCCTTACAAGCTACACTAATAAATAACCTGCCCTGTGTAACCTACACATCCCTCATTGTCCCAAACCATTCTCTTCCAAACCATCTTCTTTGGGTCCGTCCCTCAGCTTACAATGGACTCATGAATTCCTCTCGGTAAGTTGATGCTAATTGAACTAACCAACAACAATGGTGTGGGAGATTGAGAGTGGGGGTGGGTAAACTGTCAGTAGTCTGTTATATTATATATCCTAAAATCTGGGGTGCCTTGTAAGCACCCTATGATTTGGTATCGTCCCATCACTAGCGTTAATAAATGAGAATGTACATGCATGTGTTTTTGGAGGTTTTTTTACACAACAGCGTTGCCGATATTTGTTTGATGAAGCGATCGGCATGCTATAAAAATGTATATACATGTTTGCTAACAACAAAGGGCATATGTGGGACCAACTAACAGCAGAAATTTACCAATATAAAATAAAAACCACCGTCGATTCTCGATACAAACCTTTATTTTCATTTCTAAAGATATTCGTTTATCTTAAAAAATAAAATGATTAATGCATCAGGAAATTAATTAAGTTTAAAAATAATATAACATGCACTGCAAAATAATGACGTTTTAAGACCGATAACGCGATTTTTTAGCACCTCGGGGTGAATACATTCTCGATAGAGACGCGTCAAACTAATTCACACACGGATCAAAGTGAACCAAGATAAAAACATCCGGTAATTTTTATTGAAATCTCGTAGAATCACACAATAGCTGGAAGTCTCGAGGAAAGTGAGATTTCGATGCCATTTTTAAACTAAAATGCGAGAGTGCGTCGCTGGGCGAACATACGGGGATTGAGATAACCAACTTTAAGTTGAAAATTTGGCACTCTTTTGTGCTCGAGATATTAGGGTTCGGCGTCTTAAAAGAATCGACATAACTGATGAGAAAATGCTAAGACAAAGAGAGAATTTGGCGGTTCCAATAAAAAACGTCGACTTAATAGGGTTGGCGAGTGTCTAATCAATTAAATGATCAGAAAAATCAAATTTATAATAACAATCATTATCAGATTAAAGGTTAAACTAAAATGAGGTAACTCATGTACTTTGTTTAAATGTGTATTTAGTCCATTGTGAAGTATTGAGAGAAGTTATCCAAACGACTGCCATGGTATGCATAAAAAGTCTTTTTGAGCCTGTTAATTCCTTGAACTTTCTCTCCCTCTCTGCACTAGGAACAACTTCAAAGATGTAGGTAGGCTCTGGTGTGCTCATTACTTGCCCTGTTAGTTCTTTAATTGTTTTAAACTATAAAAAAGTTAAAATAGACATCAGTTTTTAAATGATTATTATTATAATTATAGCAAAGTTTTTTTTGCTCAACAACAAGCAATTGTATCAAAGAATATTTTTAATTTATTTTAAACAAGTTCTTCAAAGCAAATACCTAAGCCAAATGTTTTTGGTTGAGACTTAAATTTTGTTATAAGTTTATCTTAAAAAATCAGAAGTACTTATGAACAAGGTCTTGTTAAAAATGCATGCCAACAAATAATTAAGATCTGAAGAATAGGTTAAAACAGTTAATATTGAAATCTCAAGTTTTTATGAAGAGGAACAAATGTTCTTTTCAACTTTGAAAATATACAAAATTAAATCTGCAAGGTGAAAGGTTAATGAGTACTTTAATTGAAATTTGCACTTAACTTACACAACTGTCTTTTTCACAAAGCTTTAAGGAAAATCTTTTTGTGAGTAACACCCATGAGAGCAACTCCAGGCAATCTACTGAGAGGGATGAAACAAAACTAGAATTGGTTGACAATTTAGGAACTCTTGAAATGGCATCTTTCTGAAATTAGAAAATTCATTGACAAGTAAGAATATAATTCACAAGTATATGAATTTAAAATTGTATTTTTACTTAAAAATACAGAATACTTTGTACTTTTTATTTTAGATTTATCTTGTTAAGCAACTTGTAATGAGAAGTAAATACAATTTATTTAAAGATGTATGACATATTGAACAAGAACTACCAATTCTAGAAAATATATTTACCAAAGCAAAATGTTTTTCTTTTCTTCAATGTCAAGGTCTGAAACATACATTGGGGGAAATGGATGAAGAATAGAGCTAAATCTATAACTTTTGGCCGCTGCAACAAAAAGACTCCATAGCATATCAGCATTATAAACTTCATATTTCAGTAGGTCCTCCAATTTTTTTTCAGACTTTTTATTTGTCTCCGTTTCAGCTTCTACTGCTCTGTGCTCCTCAGAATCTGTGCCATCTGAGCTAATGCCTGTATCTCTTGAGGACATAATAAATCCTTTGCCTCCAAAGTTTAATCTTTTTAGACTTAGGAGAACCAGCTGAAAAATTGAAGGAAAAAAAAGATGGAGATTTACATTTTTAATAGGCTTCTACTTCTATAAATTTTAAATAGTTATGGCATGGGCATCTTTTACTTTGTTTTGATTGTAATAGTAATAGTAATGCGTGTATTTTGATTTAAAATTATTATACTTTTTTTTATTTACCTGGTTAAACTTAAACAGAATTAGATTAGCATTTGGCTGATTCCCAAATATGCACAATTCTATCAATGAATCAATGTCAAAGTACTCAAAGTCAAAGGCTTGTGGCCTAGGGGACTTAACTTAACAAACTCAAGTGACATCAGTCATGTAAGGCAGGCATTTCAATGTCTGTCACATTATTATTGATTACTCAAGACTTACTATAACTTTTAACTATAAACTTATCTGTACATAAATCTAAGTACCTCAGTTATGATTTTGTTTACTTTAGTGAGTTTAGGATTAAATTGATCAATTAGGCATTAATTTTAATTTATTGATAATTGACAAATTGATTGATAGATGACAACTTGACGTCGAGGTGAGTGAGTGACTCACAGCATACCGTGGTCGTGGTATCGAGGGGAAATTCACCATGTAAAAAACTATCGCTATTTAAATTTTTGTTCAATAAATATTTTGTCCCAACACTCTTGATTAGTGCACTCGAATTAATTGAACAGAGTAAAACTCACAAGCTTCCGGTCAGATTATGAAAGTCCACGTAGTCCTATGAAATATACTTAATAAAATTTAAAGTTACCTATTCATTGTTGACGATTTCGCTTTTATTTAAAATTTCCTAAATGCATTTTCAGTACTCGTCTTCTAACTAAATAGAATGCACTATTTAAAAGAAATACATGCTAAGCTAAACTTAGTTTAACTTGCTTTGCTTTAAACAATTCAAAGGAAAGGCACATAATTTGAATAACAAAGAATAATTCGTTTTTTTATTATTTAGAGTTCTTCCCCATATAAAACTTTGTGGTAGTAGTAGATTATTCGGAAACTTTGGTTGACGCTTATTTTAAAAGACAGAAATAGTTTGAAATACGTTAAATTAAATGATTAAAATGGCGCAAACTGTATTACAGGGATCAATACACTCTGTGCCTATTTAAAAGCAAAGTTCATCAAAACTATTACTATTTTGAAACCAGGAACTGCCCAATCTGCTTTAACTTTAGCAGAATCGAATACTTTGTAAATATAATTAATTTTAGTAGCAGAAACTTACATCTGATTGTCTTAAATCGTATTAATAATAATAATAATTGATAATTTATATAGCGCTGTATCCCAGTAAGAAACCGGGCTCACAGCGCTTTACATGGAGATCATAACATACATATAATAATTAAATAACCATTCAAACCATAATAACAACATAAAGGACAGTACATTACACATAAGCTACGCTAATCATTAAAAACTAAAGTTGTTTCATTAATTTTGTACATACATAATTTTGAAAAAGATGCGTCTTAAGTGCAGTCTTGAAGGACTTGGTAGTTGGAATACTACGGATGTGTAATGGTAGAGAATTCCATTGTTTGGCTGCACAAAAAGAGAATGACCTTTCGCCAAAAGTTTTAGTTTGTGTCTTAGGAACACAGAGAATACGTGTGTCTGCAGAAGAGCGTAGCTGACGACTGGGTGAGTAGACAGACAGAAGTTCAGTAAGATAGGAAGGAGATGAGTCAGAAAAGAAGTTGTGTCAGAGAACAGCCAGTTTTTAATCAATTCGAGCTTGTATAGGTAGCCAATGAAGTGAGTAAAGTAGCGGAGTAACATGCTCATGTTTTTTGCCTTAAGAACTAGTCTGGCAGCTGAATTTTGAACTTTCTGTAGTTTTTCAATGCATTGTTTTGGCGCACCTGACAGAAGAGAATTGCAATAATCAATGCGAGCTAGAACAAGAGCACAGACTATAATTTTTGTTGCACTAACTGTTAAGTAATGACGGAATGAGCTGATCCGACGAATGGCGGTGTAGGCAGAGCGACAGATGTGATTGATGAAGTTGTTGGTAGACATGTTGTCAGAAATAATGAAGCCAAGATTCTTAGTCGATGTTTTCAACAGTATATCAGTATATATTAAACCAATATAAAGTGCTTCAGCTTTCTCTAGTCCAGTGGTGGCCAGACCAGTAGTAACTGAGAGCCGTTTTAAAATATATAAAAATTGTTGAGAGCCTCATTGAAGCACTATGGGTCAATAAAGCCAGATTAACAATCTTCTAGTAATCCTTGTAACATTAACATACATTTCATAAATTGTAAGCGAGCCGCAATGTGAACACAGAAGAGCCGCATGCGGCTCGCGAGCCACGGTTTGGCCACCGTTGCTCTAGTCTCTAGTAGTCAATGTGGTAGTGGTAGATTATTCGGAAACTTTGGTTGACGCTTATTTTAAAAGACAGAAATAGTTTGAAATACGTTAAATGATTAAAATGGCGCAAACTGCGCGCTGGTTCTTCTATGGGCCAACGGGCAAGAGGCGATACACATCAAAGCATTGTGGAGTGCTAAGACCATGACGAGACACATAGGACGTCCTGGTCATCCACTGCACCCAACCCCATTCCCAGCTGTCTCGACAACGTCTTGCTGCTGGATCAAATGGTTTTGGGCAAGAGAGTGAGGTCGACGTGTTGCGCGAATCTTCCTCACTTAAACAAAGTAACAGCGCAAGTCACTCTCATCATCATCGATTCATTCCAAAGCCCTGTAGCGACAGGCAAGTGGCGAAGCGGCAGGTGAGGGTATACTGGCAGCCGAGGGTATACTGGCAGCCGAAGTCACAAACCTGCATGCAGGCGGTTCAGGCCATAGGGTAGTTCACCACTGACACTGAGCAGCAGTGGTGTCCAGCAGCCCCCTGAGTGACTGAGCAGCCCTCTTTAGGAATGCACTGCTCACCTCCATGGCATGAGGAAGGGGCTAGAAAAGGTGTCCTAAACATTGCCTGCTCAAATCTTCCCTGGCCAGACTACCGCAGCTGGCGGGGACCCTAATTCTGCGGTCGCAAACTAAAGAAGAAGCCGAGGACTATTCCTCTCACCTTGGGCACATGGAATGTGCGCACACTAATGGACAGAGATGAAACTAACAGACCACATAGGAAGACTGCCCTGGTGGGCCACGAACTTTCAAGATATGATGTCGACATTGCCGCTCTCAGCGAGACCCGTTTACCAGGAGATGGCGAACTAAGTGAAAGAGGTGCGGCTACACCTTCTTCTGGAGTGGCAGAGATAGCGAGGAACGCCGTGAGGCCGGTGTTGGCTTTGCCATGAAGACATCATTAGCATGCAAACTCGCTAGTCCTCGAAAGTGCATAAATGACAGACTCATGACGATGAGACTGCCTCTGTTGGTCGGGCAGAAATATCTTAACATCATCAGCTGCTATGCCCCAAAATGACAAACCCTGATGAAGTGAAATCCAGGTTTTACGAGGACCTTCACTCTATCATCGCCAACATTCCTTCAACTGATAAGCTTGTCATACTTGGTGACTTTAATGCAAGACGACACTTTTTGGGACGGTGCGATAGGAAAACATGGAGTGGGCCGGTGTAATAGCAATGGTCTCCTCTTGCTTCAGACGTGTGTTGAACATGACTTGTTAATTACTAACACAGTATTCAGTCTTCCCACAAGAAACAGGACCTCATGGATGCACCCTCGGTCCAAGCACTGGCACCTAATAGACTACGTCATCACAAGGAAGAAAGATAGACAAGACGTTCGTGTGACCAAATCGCTCTGCGGTGCTGAATGCTGGACAGACCATCGTCTCATCATCTCCAAACTTAATATTCGCATTCAGCCCAAAAGACGGCCCCAAGAAAGGAAAAACCCTAAAACGGCTAAACATCACAAAGCTAAACTGTGCAAGTACTAAACAATCTCTGGAGACAGCCCTGAAAGACAAACTGAGATCCACCACTCTAAACAATACGAACATTGAGACTGTTTGGACGAACTTTAGAGATCTCATCTACAGCACAGCCTCCCAAATCCTTGGACCCGCGACGAGAAAGCACCAAGACTGGTTTGATGACAATTGCGATGAAATCAAGCAAATGTTGTCAGAGAAACATCAACTCCACAAAAGACACATCAGCAATCCCATGCTTCAACCGTAACGGACTCATATAATAGCATACGCCGCATCATACAACAAAAACTTCGCTGGATGCGAGACCCATGGCTAAACAAGAAAGCTGATGAGATTCAACAATATGCAGACAGGCATGATATGAAGAATTTTTACAACGCCCTTAAGGAAGTATACGGACACACAACGTCTAATTCATCCCCGCTTCTCAGTGCTGACGGGACATATCTAATTACTGACGGGGAGAAGATTCTTGAGCGCTGGGCTGAACACTTTCATGCTCTCCTAAACAGCAACTCAAGTAAAATTAATGAAGATGTTATCAGTCGCCCCCCTCAATTACCAATTAACCTAGCAATTGATGACCCGCCTACACTTCTTGAGACGCAAAGGGCTGTACATCTTCTGTCATGTGGAAAGGCTCCTTGAGCATACTCAATTCCAGCAGAAATATACAAGGAAGGTGGCATGGTTCTTCCGGAAAAGCTGCATGAAATCTTCCTAATGATATGGCAGCAATAGGCTATCGCCCAGGATTTTAAAGATGCCGCTATAGTCCACTTGTACAAGCGAAAAGGTAACCGCCAAGCCTGCGATAATCATCGTGGAATTTCACTGCTATCAATTGCAGAAAAAGTGCTCGCCAGAATTCTCCTAAATCGCCTAAATGCACATCTGGATCAGGGTCTTTTACCAGAAAGCCAATGTGGTTTCCGGAAAGAACGTGGGACCATCGACATGACCTTTGCAGCAAGGCAATTGCAGGAAAAGTGTCAAGAGCAGAATATGGACCTATTTTCCATTTACATAGACCTTACGAAAGCCTTTGACACAGTCTGCAGAGAGGGCCTATGGAGGATTATGGCCAAGTATGGGTGTCCAAATAAGTATATAGCCATTGTAAGGCAATTCTATGATGGCATGCAGGCTCGAGTCCAGGACAACGGAGAGGCATCTAAACCATTCCCTGTCACAAATGGCGTTAAGCAAGGCTGTGTTCTGGCCCCAACATTGTTCAGCCTCATGTTCTCAGCCATGCTTACAGAGGCCTTCAGAAATAGCAATGTAGGCATGGACTTTAGGTATCGCACTGATGGTCGTCTGTTCAACCTCAGGAGGCTTAAAACTAAGACAAAGGTAAAATCAGACAGCATCCTGGACCTTCTTTTTGCTGATGATTGTGCCCTTAACGCGGGCTCTGAAGCAAAACTGCAACTAAGTGCTGATAAATTTTCCAGTGCATGCTCTAACTTTGGGCTCACCTTCAGCACAAAGAAGGCAGAAGTGTTATACAAGCCGGCCCCAGGCAAATCCTATACTGAGCCTAACATATTCATCAACGGCAACAAAATCAACACAGAGAGCCGCTTTACTTACCTTGGCAACACACTGTCTCAGAAGGCCAATATTGATGACGAGGTAAACTCGAGAATCTCAAAGGCCAGCGCAGCATTCGGTAGATTGCAAGACAGTGTCTGGAACAGAAAGGGAATCAGCACCCAAACAAAACTAAAAGTATACAGAGCTGTAGTGCTCCCCACCTTATTATATGCATGCGAAACTTGGACTGTATGCCAACGCCATGCGAGGTTGCTGAACCACTTCCACACCAAAAGCCTTAGAAAAATTCTCAATATAAAATGGCAGGAAAAAGTTTCAGACACCAGGTCAGGACTCCCCAGCATCCACACTAGCCTCATGCAAAGCCAACTATGCTGGGCGGGGCATGAAGTGCGCATGCCCGACCATCGTCTCCCCAAGAGGCTCTTCTATGGTGAGCTTACAGAAGGCATAGAGCACGTGGAGGTCCACGTAAGCGCTACAAGGATGCGCTTAAAATTGCTCTGAAGGCCTTCGACATCGGACATGACTCTGGGAAGCAGCAGCCAGTAACCGAGCCCATTGGCGCTCTATGATATGGAATGGCGCATCTGTCTGTGAGGCTAATAGACAACCGGCTGCCAAGTAGTTAAAACGTCAAGCAAGAAAGGACCTTATCCAAAACCCTCCTGAAGAGACCGCATCCATCTCTTGTCCGACATGCGGACGCCTTTTTCGTGCCAGAATAGGGTTAATAAGCCACCAGAGGACACATGTGGCGGCCCAGCAAATATGATGAGAGTGGTCATCGTCGACCACGACGGACGAACAACAAGTAGTCAATGATGAATAAGCAAAGGCACCTTTACCACGGTCATGGATATGTTGAAACAAGAATTTTAAATATTGTAATCAAAATATATCACATATACAATATAGTATAGTCATGTAGAAATGTCCAGTATTTCTGTATTTTTATTTTCGATATATGATATAGAGTAATATATATATATATATATATATATATATATATATATATATAATATATATTATATATATAATATATATATATATATATATATATATTAGGGCTGAGGAAATTAACGATTAATTTCTCGATTAATCGTTAACAATTTTAACGATTAACAATTTTTTAACGATTAATCGACCCATCATTTATAAATGTACTGGAAGTCAAAAAGTAAAATATTTCGGCGGATAAATATATATTAATTTCAGGACGATTACACGAACAATTTGGTTTTAAACTATTGACTGACGTGAATGTTCAAAATGTTGCTAAAGGTTTTTGTGTTCATTGAGAGAAATCGTTTGCCTACCATGCAATGTTCCCTCTTAGTAGTCTTAGTCTAAGCTTCGTTGGTCCGTGTGTAAAGTTAATACACAAAAGAACGCGTATGCAAAGTTACACAACGTCCATTTTTTGTGCAATATTTTACAAAATTTGCTGCAATGTGATTCTAAACTGCTGCCTGGCGTCGGTGAAATATCAGTTCAGTCGCGCTGCTTAAAGGGAACATTGCTGCCATGGTTCTAACACTTCGCTTACATATCACCTGCAAACCAAACATCCACTACAGTATCGGAAACTTCAGCTGAGACAATCTAAAGCTATGTGAACGATTGTTCAGCTCGGCTGGATATATTGTCAATAAGACCCGCTAGTCACTTGAAAAAAATAATGTCAATATACTTGTCTGTTTGCGTTGTTGGTTAAAATATGTCATATAAAGAAGACATTCCAGTGTTATTTCGATTTTCGACAAGTATTTTAATAAATGTTACTTATGACATTATAAATTTAAATTGTTGGCTTTAATCGAAATTAACGATTAATTAATAGTTAATTTTTTTTAAAGTTAACGATTAAATTTAAATTAATCGTTAACAGCGCTAATATATATATATATACGAATATATATAATATATATATATATATATATATATATATATATATATATATTTCTTATACGAATATATTCAAACACAAATTACATTTATTTTACACTCTATTTAATTCACTTGTAGGAATTATATCTACGTAGGGAATATTGACATCACAGAGGGTCGCTAATCACTGTTCACTTGTTTTTTCCATAACTAAAAAGCTATTGTCGTTCACGACACTAAACATTCATTATTCATTATTTCTGTAGCAACTATTTTTGCAATCTAAAATTTCAACAGTTCTAAGGAACGCATCGTGTAAACTCTATGATGATAAATCATTAGACAGAATGAATAATTAGACTTCCATCTGGGTGCCTCAAGCCCCTACAAGTTGACCGAGGCAAAGACTAAGACTCTATGATTCTCAATAATCTTACGATGAATTAAAACGGTCGATCTTAACTAAATGATGTATAAGAAATAAACACGAATTATCGAGAAATTTATTGATGTTACCTTGAAGTTCTCGAGTCAATATTTTTTGTTTAATTCACGAAGAAATTTATTGATTAATTTTTTGGGTGTAAATTTAAAGCTTTTGTTTTGTCAAATCGTGTCCAAAGAAATTCGATACTGTTTGCTACTTAAAGTTAAAGTGACACCCGCATCTTATCAGGTGTTCTGGAAAAAAGAAAAACTTAATCTGGTTATCGTTGTCATTTCGTTCAATCTCAATTATGGGTCCTTTTGTGACGTGCGCTCACTGGTGGTCCGATAACCCTTTTCTTTAGCTATATAACCTGTGTGTTGCAAATGTTAATTCTTGATAACATCTACAATATCTTATATTGTTTTATGTATTCTTTAAATATTGTTAACTAAAATAAATAAAGTATGAAAACTATTTTAAAATTGCTTCACTTTCGCGTGATCACTCTCGTGGGCTTAAAATGAGAAAGAAATTTTATAACCAATAACTTGATTTTACCTTTAAGTTTTTAATTTGACACGCAAGTATGCATTTGGAAAGTTTGTTCTTTCTTTTACCCAGCTTATTTTCAGGTGAGAATTATATTTACTCCTTACCATAGGCATCTGTATTTTAAAACTTGATAAAAACATTTTTAAAAAAATAATCTTCAGGCTTCATTTCACGATTTAATTATACGATTTATTTATATTTAATATTTATGAAAATAAGCTCAAACATTTCTTTTGTCACCAGGAAGAAGAGTATAAGTTGTAAATCACGTGTTAACTTATGTATCGTGAAATTCGTGCAACGTTTATAGTGTATAGTGTATATGTATTTTTCTTATAAATTAAAATTAAAAAAATTCTTCTCAACAGGTATCTGGCCAACAACCAATTCTTCTTTCGATTTCATAAGTTTTCAAATAGACAACCAGAGATACCGTCTGTTAAACGGTTCTCACAACATATCCCAGGACATCGCGGAGTGTTTGGCCAAAACACAGCAACTTGTTCTGTTTGAGACACAACATGAGTACAACGCAGTTGCCACCTATCTAAAATTGTATTTCGAAAATCACCCTTCAAGTTCCAATATCATACTGATTAACATCACTTGTATGGCTACGCCATCGCCGATTGGTATTTGTTACTCATGGGTAAATGAGATTATTAACGAAAACATCTATATATACAACGAATGCTCTCACGATTGCAATGCTAATTGCCACACGTACATGGAAAGGAACTTAACTCATTTCCAACTGACAAGAGGGCCCTTGGAAATGTTTAATTTCATATCTTATTTCCTGTTGTGTAAACAGGTAAATCACTGCCAAACAGCCAACTGCTCGCAGGACTGCAGAGAAACTGATAATAAATATGAATGTCTCTGTAGATTCGGATACAATCTGTCGAGGAATGGTCACTCGTGTAGCGATATAGACGAGTGCGTGCCGCCACATAACCACTGTACGGACCCACACCAAACATGTGTCAACTCGCAAGGTTCTTTTGAATGCGAGTGCATTTCTGGCTTCGAAAAATCTGACAATGACGCGTGTGTGGATATTGATGAGTGTGTAGAAGACATAGAAGGCAAAAGCTTATGTGAACAAGACTGTGTCAACACGGAAGGCTCCTATAAATGCTCGTGTAGTCATGGTTACACTTTGGACGAGGATAACACTACGTGTCATATCTTTGATGAATGCTCGCTCGGCCAACACCAGTGTGGTCAAATCTGTCAGAAAATCCTAAGTTCATACACTTGTGAATGTCATCCAGGGTTTCAACTGGCAGAGGACAATCACACATGTGACGACATCGACGAATGCAGTTCAAATCCGCATCAGCCGGTGATATCCACTGATATGAGCAAATTCTCAAATAATTATACTGGTGGGCATTTGAGCATGACTTCAAGAAACGAAACGTACAAGTCGGAGCGGACATTAAATCCATGTCAGGGTTACTGCCACAACATCCCAGGCTCGTTCTACTGCTCTTGTCCTCACGGGTTTAGACTGGCCGCAGACAAAAGTTCATGTTTGAAGACCGTCCACCAGAGCATGTTGTGCCCTTGCTCCTCGCTGACGACTTATATGAGAATGAATGAGTCCGAACCAGCTGTTCAACGAGCCATTAAGAAGATGACGCTGGAGCTGACCGTGCCCAACAGAGAGACCGGATCTTTTGTGAGGAGGAAGACCAGTGCTGTAGATAAGCGAGGGTCATCTGTGACCAATTCTTTCATTGCTATCGTCTTCTTGATGAGTGCGCTGGTGCTAATTGTGCTTCTCGATATTAGCCAAGCGATGCACATTTTCGTGTGCAAATGTTTAAACATAAGGATTCAGGTGAGAAAAAAGGTCAACAGTTGGCTTAAACCAGGGGTCTCCAAACTATGGCACGCGAGGCCCTCTAATCCGGCCCCTTGAGACCATTTAATATAAAAAGATACTGTTTTTATCTGTTGTTTACCATTTCGCGAATAACACTAGCGAAATCAAACACCGCCATTTCCGGAATTCGACTATAGCTTCTCTCATTAAATGAAGAGTTTCTATTTTATATGATTTCAAGATGGCTAAGTTGTGAGAAAGTTCTGAGTAGAGTATTTGAATTAAGAAAGGAAATACACGACTTCCTAGAAAGTAAAAGAAACTCACAGCCATTACTGTCTGATGAAGAGTGTGTATGGAAATTGGCCTTTGCTGCAGACATTACTGGTCATTTAAAATTTCTGAACCTAAAACTACAAGGAGAGAAAAATCTAGTTTGTGATCTCTACAATTATCTAAAGGCCTTCAGATCTGAACTTGTCTTGTTTTTGGAACAAGTACAGGCCAACAACTTGACACACTTTCAGCAGTCCAAGGTCTTCATGGCTGAAGCAACAGCTGAGTTCCCCACATCATTTGCATGTGATATCATCAAAGACCCCCAGCTACAGTTTCCGGAGAAGTTATCTGACTTGGATTCAAAGGCAGAAGATGTGAGGCTATTCTAAAATCCATTTGAAGCAGATGTGGCCAGTTGCTCAGATTTGCAAGCAAATGACCTACTTAGGGACAAGTTCAAAGAATGACTTGTGAGTTTTTACCAGTATTTTCCTAATGTCTAAGCATTTGCATCAAGGTACCAATCAATCTTTGGAACAACATACTTGTGCGAACAGACATTTTCGAGGATGAAATACGTGAAGAACAATTTGAGAACTAACTTCTCTGATGATAATCTCGGGTCACTGTTGATGATAAGGACATCAAATCTAAAGTCAGAAATATCTACTCTTTTGTCATCCATGAGACAATTTCACCATTTCCACTAATACAGATGTTCATGATAATGTGCAGTGTATCAATGTATTATTAAATAATATTAAATATAATATTAAATAATATTAATAGTATAAATATAATAATACTAAATATATAATTAAAAACAGCATCTATGTTTTGATTCTTTCTTATTTGGACCTCTAGTGTGTAGTCGGCCCCCAGACTGCTGTTTGACAGTTTATGCGGCCCTCCAGCAGAAAAGTTTGGAGACCCCTGGCTTAAACGAATATGATGCGTGATTTAGCCAGAATCGGATAACGGTTACCGAACCATGAGTATCTCTATAGCTGAAAATTCGTATAATGGTAAGATTGGACATTGCTGTAGAATTTGAGAGTGGGACATCATCTAAATAAAGGCAGGAAACATTGTTAATGCATGATTCAGTTTTTAGAAAATCACCATCATTCGTCATTTAATCATTTAAATCCTATAGGAAAATAGGCCCTCTTTCAAAGCCTGCCATGTGCTTGTATTTTTAGTTCTTCCAAGCTCTTCCGCCAGTCTCATCGAATACACTAAGTCTCGTTTTTTTTAGCGTCAGCCTTAAAATGTTTCCATTGTGGGTTCAAATCTGGAGTCTGCACTGTCCTATTGCTGGCACCTTATCTAACACTGTAGCCAATCAACGTCAATTTTCTTCATTTTGACACGGTACCAAATGTTTTATTTTAAAATGTATATATACTGTAACCCTAAACATATTTATTAGGGCTGGTTCTGATTTAAAAAATGTTTTTCGATCAATTGGGAAAAAAATTAATCGATTAATTAAAACGCATTTATAGACCAAACTACAGTGGGAACCCGTTATTTCGCGAAATCGGCTAAGTCGCGGTAATTCCATGACTCCAAATTTTTTTGACGTAACACGGCAAATTCGTTCTGATATGCAAGAAATATGGAAGAAAAAAAATGACAGTAAAAATCAATCATTGCTGAGTAGCTGGTTAATAAAGAAATAACTTGAAATGAACATAAACATATTCTTTTAAAAACATTAATTAAAGATTTCAAAAAGTTATACGGGTTCTTGTAATTAACATTCCGCTTACTACAAAGCATCAATTATAAACAATTACCGATTTTTCTGTAATTGTGTAATTAAAGTTCCTTTAATATATTGGATTGAAACAAGTTGTAACAGGATATGTATTGATATATATAATACGTGAGTATACATTTAATTTAATTTCAAATAAAAATTTTAAGACGAAAATACGTTTTTATTTGCATCCTTTATTATCGCTCAATAAGTTACACTGAAATCTGTACTAAGTGATGATAAATCCCGATTCAACTAAGTCACAATTACATAAATATTGACCAGAACTACCGCGAATTAACGGGGTCGCACTGTATTTGTATCTGATCTGCAACAATCCATGACTACTAACTTTAGAGTAGACACAAAAATGTACAATCGAACTGTAGCACTGACGTAAGTAATTTTTCTAAAACTTAAAAGCAAAGTAGAGTTAGTTAAATATAAAACTTATTCAGTATACTGACTGTCAGTAACTTTATAGTAATCAAGTAGGCATCACAAGAGAGTTCACATTTTCTGGAAGCAGACATGATCGCATTTTCTTGACGACGTATCCTGAAGATCTGAACAGTCCTTCACACGGAACAGAGGTTGCCGGTACACAATTGTTTGCACAAAATTGCTTAGGACAGGAAAACGATGGTTATTAAGTTTCCACCACATGAGAGGATCCTTCTTTTCTGGAATGGAACTTTCTTCTTGGTACCGCGTCAGCTCGGCCTGTGCACCGTGTACTGCATCTGATTCGTCTGATTTAATTGCCATCCGCAATTAGCTTAAAAATAAAATGTTTGCTCAACTTTCCGCTTAAATGCTGAACTTTAACTGTGCTGTCATTAGTCGCCATTTTTGTTTACGTATGCATGTCTAAATAAATAATAATAATACGAGGGAAAAGTATGTAAGTAGCAAAAAATATAAATTAGTAATAAATTGAAAAAATATAAGAAATATTTTCTAAAATTTTAATCGAATTTTAATCGTTACATTAATTTTATTCGATTAATTTTTTTAAAAAGATTAATTGATTAATTAATCGTTAATTTCGACAACCCTAATATTTATTAATTAATTTTGGCGCACCACTGCTACTGCTTGTGGACAGTGTTGTCCAGGAAATCATCTATTTTTTGGTACCCCTTTGGGGGCTGCTCTTGCGGACTCTGCCCTGTGGCAATCTATAATGGCCAAAGTGTTTTTTAGAAATTAATTATTTATTTTTTGGATGGGGGGGGGGTGGCATCCCGTTATTTACAGCTTACTTGACTGCGTTGCCATGGGCACCATTTCTTTTGGGTACCCTTCTAGGTGATACCCTTGCTGAGCTGCCCTTGCGGGCTCTGCCCTTCCGTGCTCTAAAATGGAAAACAAAATTTTGTTTCTATAATAGCGTACATTCAAATACAACTTGCGATGTAGGCAAATCTCAGATTTAGTTAAAACTGAAAGTAACTTTTGCATGGTTTCTCCAAAGTTTATTGCACATTTAATTACAATTACACATTTAAATGCGTTCTTGTGACAGCTTAAAGAATAATTAAATTTAATAGTTTTAAAAGTATTTGCTATAATTAATTACTAGTTACTGTTTAGGATTAAACCATAAATTACATTAAGTTTTTTTTATGTCAATTACCGGTAATTCGTTCGCTTATTTTCCTTTATATGACATTTTTCTATCCCTGGAAAATCCATTAAAAAAAATTATGTTTCGTTTAATTATATTGGCATTGTCTTCGGTTTTGGGTCAACGTCCAGAGTTTCAACACAGACAGAGATCAGCAAGTCAAACAAAGTTGATAAATAATTTTGAAAGCTTTGATGGTCAATAGTGGTGGGTAATATTTTTTATTTTAAAGTTTCACAAGAAAGCTACTGAAAATTGAAATGTAATATATATGTAAAGTGGCGGTTACTCACTGGTGTCCTGACCATACAGTTTTGTCATCGAGGTTAGTTAGGTGCACACACTTTAATTTGGGTCAATTTTGAGAAGCAATATTCCAACAAATATATTCTCTCACATACTCGCCCTCTACCTATTTCTCTCTCACACATACACACAAATGCAGACTCCCAGCTACTGCCAATTTATTTATTTTTAAACGAAATAAAACAATACTAATCGATCATGGGTATACCGTATATATTAGACCGTAGACTGCTCATGCGGTGTAGTATTTGTACTGTTGCACTATCCCACACACCAGGGCCACCTTAACGCATAGGTCCATTGGGCATTTGCCCGGGGGCCCACGAGCATAGGGGCCCAATGGGAATATGTTTATTTATATATATTAAATATATATTTATTTTTTTATTCCCAACACTATTTCTTTGCCCGGGGGCCCAACATAGTGTAAAGACGGCTCTGCCACACACCAATGTAGAAGAAAATGTGCATAAATTTTTTATAATTGTATGACCAGCGCCTGCTACATTGACGCCAATGGTTATTTCCAGGCTGTGCAATTAAAACTGGGCATTGCTATGTGGAGAGACCAGAACCTGGAAAAGCATTAATTCCTTTTAAATTATAAATCATTAATTAACTTTAACATACTCACTTCTTCTTTCTCACATTTAAACAAACATAATTGTGTAAAACCCAAAATCCAAATGAAATTAGTGACAGCAGAAGCGTAACTGGGTGTTCCGCGCCGTTGGCTAATTCATTTTTGGTGCCCTTGAGAAATAGGGAAAATAATTAATTATACAGAATAAATAGATTATTGAAGGATTAGCCCTTGGCAACTGCCCCGATGCCAAGTCGTTGTTACGCCTGTGAGTGACAGTCTCTTGCCTATTCAAAGCAGTCCAGTGTACAATAAGAGATAAAAGTATCAGCGCTGAAACTCACGTACGCCCACTATTTATCATGTAATGACCTGTTTATTCCTGTGAACCTCTTTTTCAATGAACCTTATAAATAATGATGCTCATAAATTATTTGAAGGCTAACTTTCAAGTTGAGCTATATAAAATTCTTATCGATGTGAGTGATAAATGAATAGTTAAAGAGCACCTTCGGTGGTAAAGCTACATAAAAACCCCACCCAAAACAAACAAAAAAGCGAATTGCTCAACACGTTTATTTATTTTAGAATCTTGTTTTGAGACGCGCATTTTTGTTCTTATATCCTAAAAAAACAGATAGCTTAGTAGGCAATTTGTGTTCTTATCTCCTACAAAACAGACAACTTAGTAGGCAATTTGTGTTCTTATCTCCTACAAAACAGACAACTTAGTAGGCAATTTCAAACAGAGGCACACCGTTGACCATTGTACTTGTACGATTTTATTATCTGTGCTCTCTATATAACTAATATATATTATATCTGATGCATAAGCGAGCTAATATAGTCAGTATGATACGCTTTTGAAGTACTCTGGAAAAAAGGTTTAATTATCATCTGTATCGCGCGTGTTTTCCCACTTTTCGCTATGGAACGCTTGTTTTGAATAGGGGATGTGTTTTGGTGTCGAGATTAATTGAGTTTCTTTCTTGCTATAATAAACGTATTTAAACTTAGTTATTTTTAGACAGTGTTATCTATAGTTTTATACAAAACATAAAGCAATTGACTGACTAACTCATAGACCAATAGCAAGCTTTATAAAGCGTGGATATTTCTCTTATACTTAAAGAGCCGAAATAAATTTTACTTTAAACGAAATATGTTTTTAAGAGCATGTAATATTTCACGGGTTATGTTGTTTGTGTTTTGATGTCACAGTTTTATTTTTTTTAAAAATAATTTTGTTGTTGTTGTTTTTTTGTTGTTGTTTTGAACTGCATTTGAACTTAGGCTTTTTAAAAAAAAATTGTGGGCATCTCACAAGAATATGTGTATGTAAGTTCTCCGAGCCAAAACCAAAACGAAAGATGTCCTAATTCGTGAACTACTGTTTGCAGCTGATGCGGCACTGATAGCACACACAGAAACTGGCTTGCAACTAACTCTTGTCAAGGTTCTACAACGCCTGCAAAGAATTTGGTCTGCAAATCAGCTTGAAAAAGACAAACATCATGGCCCAAGACACACGTTCTCCTCCTAACATTAATATCCACAATGAAAACGTGCAGGTTATGGACAGCTTCACCTACTTGGGGTCTAAGGTCTCCAATACACTGTCCATCGAGGACGAAATAAACAGTAGAATTGGCAAGGCAGCTGCCACAATAGCTAAACTAAATAAATGGGTCTGGCAAAACACCAAGCTAACGGAGAAAACCAAACTGTGTCTATCGAGCCTGCGTCATCAGTACGCTGCTATACGGTAGCGAGACATGGACCACTTATTCATACCATAAGTGCTAGCTTAATAGCTTTCACTTGAGGTGCCTGCGTCTCATCCTTGGCATTAAATAGTGAGGTCCTGATGCATGCCAATACACAAAGCATTTTCTAAATCCTTATTGAAAAACGCCTGAGATGGCTAGGACATGTAAAAAGAATGAGCCCTGACCGCATCCCCAAGGACTTCCTATATGGAGAACTGACATCGGGATAGAGGAAGACAGGTCGCCCCCGTCTGCGATTTAAAGATGTCTGCCAAAGGGACATGAAAGCAGCCAGCGTACGCACAAGCGACTGGGAGTGTAAGGCAGAAGACCGATCTACGTGGCGCACAGTTGTAAAAGAGGGCATCATAGTAGCCGAAGAGCGAAGTATGGAGGACGCTACAGACAGAAGAGCTATAAGAAAGGCCAAAACATTGGGAAGCACAGAACTCGTGTGCAAAAGCTGTGGTAAAGACTGTCACTCAAGGATAGGACTGCACAGTCACACGAGGAAATGCAACCCAACGGTGACGCACCATCGTCTTGCGAGACGGAAGGATGCCGATTAAATTCTCAAACTATTTATTATAAGTTAATTATAGAACGATAATGAATATAATATATGCTTTCATATTTACTTCATATTTTTTATAATCTTTGCTGCTTTTTTAAAAATTCAAAATAAATATTTCTTTGTTAATCATATTTTTAACTTTAGAGTTTTTGTTTGTTACTTTGTGATTACCAAATTATTTTGCTATATTATTTGCAGTAGTTTTTTTCTTTAAAAAAAAAGGTACCCGAACGCATGAAAAAATGTACCGCCATGCAACGTGAAAAGGCATGGTTACTTTGTGATTACCAAATTATTTTGCTATATTATTTGCAGTAGTTTTTTTCTTTAAAAAAAAAGGTACCCGAACGCATGAAAAAATGTACCGCCATGCAACGTGAAAAGGCATGGTTACTTTGTGATTACCAAATTATTTTGCTATATTATTTGCAGTAGTTTTTTTCTTTAAAAAAAAAGGTACCCGAACGCATGAAAAAATGTACCGCCATGCAACGTGAAAAGGCATGGTTACTTTGTGATTACCAAATTATTTTGCTATATTATTTGCAGTAGTTTTTTTCTTTAAAAAAAAAGGTACCCGAACGCATGAAAAAATGTACCGCCATGCAACGTGAAAAGGCATGGTTACTTTGTGATTACCAAATTATTTTGCTATATTATTTGCAGTAGTTTTTTTCTTTAAAAAAAAAGGTACCCGAACGCATGAAAAAATGTACCGCCATGCAACGTGAAAAGGCATGGTTACTTTGTGATTACCAAATTATTTTGGTATATTATTTGCAGTAGTTTTTTTCTTTAAAAAAAAAGGTACCCGAACGCATGAAAAAATGTACCGCCATGCAACGTGAAAAGGCATGGTTACTTTGTGATTACCAAATTATTTTGCTATATTATTTGCAGTAGTTTTTTTTCTTTAAAAAAAAGGTACCCGAACGCATGAAAAAATGTACCGCCATGCAACGTGAAAAGGCATTCCAGGCAGTAATAAAAATAACTATGAGGAAGAAAGGAGCCGTAACGCCGTTCCGGTGCGTTACGCACTACTTATTTGCCATATTTAATCTTAATAATACAAAATCAAGTAGATAAATGACAAAAAAATACTTTGGTGATTTTTGACAATATTAATGCTTGAGAAAATAATGCATTGTAAAAAAAATGTCGCCTAGTTGAGATTGCGTGCGCCTGTTAAAGCAAGGTCAAAGAAACTAATAGTGTTAAACTCTAATGCAAAAGAATAAATGTATCAAGCAGTAGAAAATTCGCAGGTAACTGGCTCTAATGTCTGCAGAGAATGTTGATGAAAAACAATGTACTTTATTTCATTTACAAGTTTACAGTGAATCATCTTTTAATCCATAGAATACACAAGTACAAGGGAAAATGCAAAGTTTTTTTTAAGCGATAAACATCAGGTCACAGAAACTTTGTTAGGCGGTGAAAATACAGCTTAATCTTTGTTTGAACAATATACTTGCTACTAAAATAAATTTGAAAATACCGTGGGAATCATTTTTAAATAGTTTAATGCAGCCAAGGTGCTTCGGAAGTAAACACAATTGATAGCGATTATTGCATTATGTATGGCTCACATTGAAGGAAACGATGCATTGGAAAGATACATTACGAGCCCTTGGAGAAGAAAATGCTACAACGTATAAGACAGGAGTAAAATGCATGGGGTAGGTTGAGTGGGGCGTTTGGTTGGCACATTTTCTTTACATAGAGGTGTACCTTTTTAAATTATGAATATTTCTTTTCAAAGTGCAAGCTTTAATAAATTTCGATGGTACGGTAACTCTGATTTATCCACTCCTATTGACAATGTCCCCTTTAAGCTGCGCGGCCTTGCAGATATCCGACCAGTAGTTTAGAATTACCGCGCAGCAAATTTAGTCAAATATTGCACAAAAAATGGATGCCGTGCAACTTTGCACACGAATTTTTTTTATTTTGCACAATGACCAACGAACTTCAGAGGGAAAATTGCCTACAGGCGGAACTTAAGTCTAATGAAAGTATCTAAGCGTTATTTATGTAGAATACTAGAAATATACCCGCACAAAGTAGCGGAAGTGTGCGGACCCTTTTCCCCAGTATTAGTTGCTGGTTACTACAATTTTTATTTGCCAAGTTATATTTCAGATTCATCTATTAGTTAAAATCTTATGGGAAACAGAGATATTCCATTTTAAGGAAAAAAATAATAAATATAATTGAATATATTTAAGAAAAAAAAGAGAGAAAAAAGAGAAAAAACAACAGACACAATTATTTAATTTTTACCATTTTACCGCGTGAGTTGTTTTCACTTAATGCAATGCCTTTTAACATTACCTTACTACTTAAAAGATATATGATTTATTGTAGAGAACAATTCTTTGTACTGCACAGCTCAAATTAAGAAGCGTACACGAAAATGTGCGCACCGTAATTAGACAATATGATTTTGTATAAAAATGTTAAATGACGTCATAGTTTTATGCTTATATTTTAATTTTTGAAAAGGCAACGATGTAAAAATAGATTTGAGGATTTATAATTATTATGAAATACTTTGTGTACATTTCAGCAAGTTTAATATTTCGTATTTATTAAAAACGGATAAGTAACTTATGTTAAGTATGTATATAGATTCCCGTGGTCTGTATGGATTGTATAGAAATATTAAATTACGTCATTGTTTTATGCTTATATTTTATTTTTTGAAAAGAAGCGTACACGAAAATGCGCGCACCGTAATTAGACATTATTATATTTTTTGAATGCGCACCGCTGAAAATAAAGTATTGGGGGGAAAAAAAATTCACCAAAAATAACTCGCTTTGAACGGAATTTGAACGTCCGCGTAAAGTTGTTCAATATAGAAATGAGGTTAAATTTTTCATTCTTTGTCTCTGCATTTTCTGATTATTTAATTTACGGCATTCGGGCAAAAGGGACAATTACAAAAACTAACTTAAAACCATCTCCGAGGTAAAAGGAACCGTCCTGCCAAATTCGGTCCCCGTCCGTCATTTGGTTTTTCCGTGATTGTGTAACGAACAGAAAGTTGAAAAGTGAAACATACCGACGCAGATAGAAACAACTGAGTTTTATATATATAGATGATTGTAATGTTATTATTTAGAGGAAACAGAAAAGGTACCACTTGGCACAGGAAAAACTGTAACATCCCTATTTTAGAGCCAACGTCTGTGATTGTGGAAGAGCTAGACACGTGTTTTCACGGCAGATAAACTAATTTGATGATGATCAGCAAAGTTAATCATGCTTACGGCGTTTTCGACAACCTCGTTTTCTTTTTCTTTTCTCGTGAAGAAGATGGTTGCTACATCGCTATATCTTTTCGTGATTCAAACTCTATAGTTGCTGTTTTGAAACCCGTTTTTTGCCTTTGATGTATACTCTAAGGCTCTAAGCGATTAACAGAAAAAACAATATCCTAATATATTTGTGTTTTCTATAACATAGTAAAGAATGGGCATGCATCTAGTTTAAATAACTCTATAACGGCAAAGTTATAGATATTTGTAACCATCAATGCTTTTTTCAATCAATGGCTTTTGAAAATGGGAGATAGAAACCTCAAAAAGACTGGTTTTAAGGAATACGTTGTCAAAATTATTTTAGTCTGCATAGAAAATGACTGTACTTTGTGCGCTTCCTTCCATCGCCAGAGATTACAAGATTGCAAGACACACAATCTAAGGGTTTTTTTTCTATTAAAAAAAACACGCTTCACTCCAAAATAATCAAAATCTTCTTAGAAGTATTCAGACTGAGTTTAGATTATATAACAAATGTCAGCATTGATTATTTTTAGTAAGGCAAAGCAAAGGTCGTGGTGGCTGAAAAATTATCTTTAGGATTATGTGAAAAGATAACACACGGTGGTGTACCTTTCCATAGACACAGTTCGAAAGTTTAATCAGTGGTAGCGTCTCTAGCTTACAACCTTGACTCAACTAGATGTCGGATGGCACTAAAATAGTCTTCAAGCAAACGAGGACAAACGAAGTCGTTGACTAGAATCCTGATCGGATAATTGAAAGGTACCAGTGTATTTGTTGCAAGAGTTCTTCTCATAAAATAAGCCTAAACATCCTTAAATTATGACCAAAATAGATATATTTTTTTGGAACTTGCAGATGCTGTGACCATCACCAAGGGCCAAGCAGTCGCACTGAATTCAGTTAATATTTATCATCTCTAGTGGTCACTCATATGTATAATTGTATGTTGTATTTTTTAGAACAGTGCCATCAATTTCAGTCATGATGAAATTCTTTGGAAATGTTAATGAAACTTTTTAAAAAAGACTATGAAGTTTTCACCAAACATTCGGTACACATATTTCATTGTAGTGAACGTGCAGAGAAAATATTTATTACAACTCTAAATTATATAATTAACTAGCAGACCCGTCGTGCGTTGCAACGATCTCAGTAAAAATGAATAAATTTAAAGAAACCAATGAGGGTATGTTTAAAAACAATTCTGAAGAAACCTTCGTGGAAGTGTGGAAAAAAAAATCCAAGTTTCATAGCAAACGGATAAATAAATTAATAATTAAATAGCGTACAAAGAAGAAACGATATTAAGGGCCCTGGTCCCAAAATGAGTGATAATATAGTTTTTTATTGCCATTTTACTCAAGCTATATTCCTCAATATCGTGTAAAATTGAATAGGGAATACAATGATTAAAGTTCAGTAAAAAGACTTTGGGGCCCCCAGCTCCGAAGGAATGGAAATTAAGAATTCAGTGCCCTATACCAATATAGGCTCTTAAGTTTTTATACTCTAAGTGTGGTCAAAATCCAGTTATTTTCTCATTATCTAACGCATAAACTACTTTTTATATACCTAATATAGGGGGAAAATAACATTAAGGGGCCCCCGGCCCATTCTGTGCAAGAGGTCAATTTAAAAAACCTGTTCATTTTAGTTCATTTTTATTGTGGCTATATTTCTCAAGATCTTTAAAAAGTAAATAGGAAATATATCTTAAACATATACGAAAAAAGACATTTGGGGCCCCCGGCCTCGAAGATATTGGCATTAGAAGTTCAGTGTCTATAGTATTTTAATATAGGCTACCAGTTTTTTGTATGCAAAGTTTGGTGAAGATCTATTCATTTACTAAGCAGCCAACGTAGAGACTAATTTTTATATAACTCATATAAGATTTTTTTTAACGACATTAAGGGCCCCAGGGCCCATTCTGGGCAAGATATAAAGTTCAAAACACCTGTTCATTTCAATTTGTATAATAATAGATACATGTGTCATTATTTGTCAAGATTGTTAATGACTGAATGGTGAATAAAATCTTAAACGTTTAAGAAATATGAATTTTTGGGCCCCCAGCCCCAAAGGAATAACTATTTGCAGTTCAGTGCCCTATAGTATTTTAATGTTGGCTATCAAGTTGTCACATACAAAGTTTGGTTAAGATCCAACAATTTACACAGTAGCTAGTGCTTAAAATAATTTTTATATAGCTCATACAAGCAACAAATGACATTATGGGCCCCCCGGTGCCCCGTGAGTGTTAAATTTAGAAAAAAGTTGCCAGTTAACATTCCAGGTAGGTACTCAACAGTCTCCAAAAATTTCATGATGATCGGATGAATGGTTTAGTCAGCTATAAAGGACATACACACACACACACACACACACAGACATACTTTGATTTTTATAAAGTTAAGAAACGTTAAGTATTTTAATATGGGCTACCAAGTTTTTGTATACAAAGTTTTGTTATTTCCAATCATTTACTCTGTAGCTAACGCATAAATTATTTTTTATAAAGCTCGTATAAGCAAAAAACGACTTTAAGGGCCCCAGGGCCCAATTATTGCAAGAAATAAAGTATGAAACATATGTTCATTTGAATAAATTTCAAAATACATACCTTTATTTATATTTCTCAATATTTTTATAATTTCGATGGACAATAAAATATTAAACATCTACTAAAATAGACAGTTTGGACCCTTGCCCCATGGGAATGAAAATTAGGAGTTCAGTGCCCTATTGTAATAAAATATAGACCCTTGATTTTTTATATACTAAAATGGGTCAAGATACATTAATTTTCTCAGTATTTTAATCTAATACTAATTTTTATACAGCTAATATAAGAAAAAAAAACGACATTAAGGGGCCCCTGGGCCCATTCGGTGAAAGATGTAAATTTCAAAAACCTTTAAGAAACGTTTAAGAAATGTGAATTTTTGGGTCCCCAGCCCCAAAGGAATGAATATTAGCAGCTTAGTGCCCTATAGTATTTTAATGTTGGCTATCAAGTTGACGATCGGATGAATAGTTTAGTCAGCTATCATGACATGCACACACACACACACACACACATAAATTCTTTGATTTATATATATATATATAGCTTCGGGTAGATGAGGCTCGTTATAACCATGGTCGGTAGCTCATCTAGGAGATGGAAACTCTTATTCTAAACCTCCGCTGCCTTGCGGCTAAACCCTCATGGGAAAGGCTAGGGGAGTAAACCCCGACAGAAAATCAGGAAGTGGAGCTCCTAAGGCGGTCTGCTACTGAAACAAATTGCATTCCGGCATCTCCTGCGACGCGAATGGTGCCAAGCCGTATCGACATTAGTCGTTCCATTGGATCCACCATTGGCGTGGAGAGGGGGGGGATCTGCTGTTTGGGCAGCAGCTGGTTCTCCATAGTAACACGCCCAGACTTTATCTTTACTGGAGAGGACACTCCAGCATCGCCGCAAGGTGTGAACACAACACGGGAAGCAGCAGTTTACCGGTTATAAGCCATAGCTCAATTGGCGTAGAGCTAGGCGCCAGGGGTTGCTTCTGACGGTGGGAGAGATCACCATGTCTCAATGGATCGCTACCGCCCGCCTCAAGCTGGGCAGCCCCCAGCCAATAAGGTGCTATCCCGCCATGGCCTACCTGCTCCACTGGGTGTGTGGAGCTCAGAGGAACTTCTCAACAAGTAGGCCAGTAAATCCTGCACCTAGAAATAAAAAAACAAAAGATAAGAAGACTCCAGCTCTTCGCCTAGCAAGCTGGAACGTTAGGACTATGTGTCCAGGCATTACTGCCGACCTGCAGCTTATTGATGATGCCAGGAAGACAGCCATCATTGACAGGGAGCTTACCAGACTAAACATCGACATTGCCTGCCTTCAGGAGACTAGACTCCCAGAAAGTGGTACCATAAAAGAATGCAACTACACCTTTCTTCTGGCAGGGTGGACCAATGGACACACCAAGACAACATGGGGTTGGTTTTGCCATAAAAAATGGACTCTGCTCCTCCATAGAACCCCCAACAAAGGGCACTAACAGGATACTAACAATACGACTATCTACATCCTCAGGATTAGCCAACATCATCAGTGCTTATGCTCCAACCTTATCCTCGAGCTCAGAAGCGAAAGACCAGTTCTATGATGATCTCAATCAAACACTAGCCAGCATACCCACCAATGAAGCAATCTACCTCCTTGGTGACTTCAATGCAAGAGTTGGAAGTGATCACATGGCCTGGCCAACTTGCCTCGGTTATTTTGGAAGAGGCAGGCTAAATGAAAATGGGCAGAGATTACTAGAGATGTGCTGCTTACATGGACTATGTGTCACAAATACTTTCTTCAACTGCAAAGCAATCCACCAAGTGTCATGGAGGCATCCCCGCTCTAAACACTGGCACCAACTAGATCTCATCATCACAAGACGCACACAACTGGCCAGTGTCCTCCTCACACGCAGTTACCACAGTGCAGACTGCGACACAGATCACTCCTTAGTGGCTAGCAAGGTAAGGTTACTGCCAAAGAAATTGTACCGCAACAAAAACAAGGGAAAACCACGCATAGGCATCTGCTCCACCAAGAATCCAGAGAGAACAGCAGAATACACCCAGAGACTAAAAGAAGTTCTTGTACAAATGCCACCAGTAGACACTATTGAGTCCAAGTGGTCACATCTGCGGGACACCATATATGGCTCAGCTATTGCGGCATTCGGCAAGAGAGAACGCAAAAGTGCAGACTGGTTTGAGGCCCACTGGGAGGAAATGAAGCATGTCACCGATGTAAAAAGAAAGGCTCTTTTAGCCTATAAAGACAGGCCTTGCCCAGAAACTCTACATTCCCTTAAGAGCGCCAAGAAAAATGCTCAGCAGGCAGCTCGCCACTACGCTAACACGTACTGGCTCAATCTAAGTTCCAGCATACAGTCAGCTGCTGATAGAGGCGATACAAAGGCTATGTACGAGAATATAAAACAAGCAACAGGCCCTCAATAGCTTCCACCTCAGATGCCTGCGCCGCATCCTAGACATCAAATGGCAAGAGAAAGTCCCCAACACAGAGGTCCTGGCTCAAGCAAGCATGAGTAGTATTGCAGCAATATTAAGCCAAAGACGCCTCCGTTGGCTTGGACACGTCAAGAGGATGCAAAGTGGTCGCATACCCAAGGATGTGCTCTACAGCGAGCTGGCGACAGGGAAAAGGTCGGTTGGTCGGCCATGTCTCAGATACGTGGACATATGCAAGAGAGACATGAAAGTAGCCAACATTGATATACAAAACTGGGAAAACCTGGCAGAGAGTAGGTCCATGTGGCGGGCTATAGTGAAAGAAGGATCACTAAGAGCAGAGGCGCAAACTAGGGCAGAAGCAGTCGGGAAAAGAGCGAGGAGAAAGGCCAGGAAACACTGCCCCACTGCTTTCGTGTGTGTGTCATGCAGAAGAGACTGCCACTCAAGGATTGGTCTCATCAGCCACACCAAGAGCTGCAGATAATAAAGATAAATCTATCGTCTTTCGTAGACGGACAGATGCCATACAATATATATATATATATATATATATATAAGAAAAAAAAAGACATTTAGGGGCCCCTGGGCCCATTTGGTGATAGATGTTAATTTCAAAAACCTTTTCATTTAATTAAGTTTCCTCATAGATATTTCCTCAAGATCGTGAAAAATTGAATGGGGGAAAATTCATTAAACATATACGAAGAAAAGACATTGGGGAGCCCCCGGCCCCGAAGGAATGGACATTTGAAGTTATGTGCCCTATAGTATTTTAATATGGGCTACCAAGTTTTTGTATTCAAATTTTGGTTTAGATCCATTCATTTACTCAGTAGCTAACGCATAAACTAATCTTTATATATCTTATATAAGAAAAAAAAGACATTAAGGGCCCCGGGGCCCACTCAGTGCAAGATATAAAGTTCAAAACCCCTGTTCATTTCAATTTGTATAATAATGGATACATGTGTCATTATTTGTCAAGATTGTTAATGACTGAATGGTGAATAAAATCTTAAAAACGTTTAAGAAATGTGAATTTTTGGGCCCCCAGCCCCAAAGGAATGACTATTTGCTGTTCAGTGCCCTATATTATTTTAATATTGGCTATCAAGTTGTCATATACAAAGTTTGGTTAAGATCCAACAATTTACACAGTAGCTAGCGCTTAAACTAATTTTTATATAGCTCATATAAGCAAAAAATGACATTATGGGCCCCCGGTGCCCCATGAGTGTTAAATTTAGAAAACAAAGTTGCCAGTTACCATCCCAGGTAGGTTCTTAACAGTCTCCAAAAATTTCATGACGATCGGATGAATGGTTTAGTCAACTATAAAGGACATGCACACACACACACACACACACACACAGACATACTTTGATTTTTATATATATAGATCACATTTTTCTATTTGATTAAAAGCCTCTCAATTTGTGTACGTATTATACTGTAGTTAATATGCAGTAACTGTGGGGTTGTGTTCAGTGTTATGAAGACAGTTGAAACACAAAAGCAACAATATGGCGTAAATGTCAATTACATGTGTCTTGCATAGTGTATCAAGGATATGGGCAGATAATAGAACTTGAAAATAAAAATAGAAACTCGTAAAAAACCAAGTTTTTTTAAACTATAAATCCTTTATATACGAGACATAACTAAAAGAATGTTCATTATAAAATGCATCGCACGACAATCCTAAAATCCAAAATTTTAGTTATGTCTCAAATATATAAGGGATTTAGATTAAACAAAACTTCTACAGTCTACAGTGTGCCTGCTAAATTTCAGATCGATTTGATCACGGGAAAAGTGTTATAAAAACATGTTTACCATAGTGCGCACTGCGAGACAGATTAGCAGTTAATAGCATTTACATTTACAGATCGAAAATATATTTTAAAAAGTATCGTCGATATAATACGCACCGCACAGCGCGACATGACAGTATTAAAAAGGTTGTTCAATATAATTTGCACCGCGACACTCTAGCACGAAAATTAACATGCTACATAGAGATAAATTGAGATAATCTAAAAATGCATCAATTTAATTACAGAACATTCGATCGATCTGAAATTTTGATACATCATTTTTATCATCGGCACGAGTCTGCCTGCAAAATTTCAGCTCTCTAGCATACCAGGAAGTGGATTAAAAATCGATCCAAAGTTTTTTTCGTCAAACAATGCCTCAAGCAGTCAAGTAAGTAACCAGACGCCATGAGTTAATATAAAGGATTTAATAAAGCAAGAACATGTGTCTGGCACTGTGCATTGGTCCTGAAACAAGGTTTTTAACTCAACAACGGCACATATTGCATGCACGGGTGTAGCTCTGCGTAGAGTTCTAAGATTGTGACATCTCAGATCCCAGATCGATGTTTTGAATTTCGAAACAATACCTGGCAAAAAAAAATTATGTTAGATTTTAGGCCCTGTAGCAGAAGGGAAAAAAACTTGATAAGAACAGATAAAATATTTCATAAGCACAACTGGCAGTGCGTGTGAATATAAACTGAATGCACTTAAAACTTATATCATCCGTTTAATTGTTGTTTTTAAACGTTTGATTGGCGAGTGATTTGAATCATTCAATGTATAAATTTTGATGGCATTGAGATGTAGATTAATTGGAAATCAGAGCAGCTTTATCTGGAAAAAAATCCAGAGTAATTCTGAAATATTTCATTTGGATACATTTAGATTCATAAGATTATGTATTGATAGGAAAACATAGCAAAACTTTGGAATTTCCTTGGATCAAAACATGCGTTTATAATTGTATTACTCATACGAACGCTTAAAAAGTAATTTTAAGGAATTGTAATTTTATTTAAATTTTGTCCCTCCATGAAATTGAAGCTTAGAAGCTCAATTCATATATATAATTACATAATTGAGTTGTAGTAAAATGCTACACTTTTTAACTTTGTATAAATAATATTTTTTTAAAATAAATAATCCCAAGTGTATTATACATTACTAAATACGCTTAATGCACGCGGAAAACATGTGTTTGAAATACATTCAGGACTGTAAACAATTGAAAGATTTGAAAAGGTTAACGTAAGTATAAAGTTTTCTCTCATGAGATCTGGTACGAATTGTAGAGGGGGAAATGCACGAGATCTTGCATAAATAAAGTTTGTGTGTGTGTGTGTGAGAGTTTCTCCACCCCCTCTCCCCTTTAAAAAAATCCCCCTGAACGACGACGGACATATGTTTCTTCCGGTGAAATCCCCAGACATCTCCAGCCGCATAGCCATCCCCTTTTCCCCCGCCTCTTGTTCCGTTTACCCACTTACCGCACCTCTTCACCTTCCCATTACCACTGTCTGGAGTACGTCGATCGTTGCATTCGTGCATGGTGCGAAATTGAGGCAATCACCTTGGATGTTCAAAAAACTATAACGAGGCAGGGAAACCTTACAACCGCGCACCTAGATGCAGAGCCGAGGTCGTTGTTTAAAACGTAAGGTGTAAATGTGCTAATATTATGACTGCATGTCTAGCATCTGTTTACACCATGCAGTGAAGATTTACAATCGTCCGTGACTGCATTGACGGTGAAGGTTTTGGGTGATTTGTGAAAGTGAAATGGGAGAGGGTTGAATGAATATATGATTAAAACAGGTGTGAATTTTTAAGGCAAATTAATGTGGAACACATTAAAAGAATATTGCTTGGTGAAACTGTTTCTCGGGGGAAAAAGTAGTTTCATTCATAACTTCTGCATTTACCACAATGAGAAAGGAAGTTGCAAAGATATCAAAGGAATCCATCTTTTGATGAATGACAGAGACATTCAGAACTCGATGTGGTTCACGTGGCAAATAAACATTACTTGTATACAAATAGAAACCTTACAATTTTAAACCGGGCCAAAGCAACTAGCTTATTATCGGTCTTATCAGAACTTAAAAATACCCAACTTTTATGATTTAACAAAAAAATGTGTAACAATTTTATTATTTAAAAAAACATGTTATTAGAGAGTTTGACTCAGATCTTTCTACGTGGCGGTTTCACCTGATTTCTTAGCCTTAGCCTAAAAATCAAAATCAAGATAGAGGAAGTAAATTATTGTTTAAATTAAGTATAATTCATGTTATTTACTACTTTCTCATTCTGTTCAGTGCAATTTGAAACGAATTTTTCTATCAACTATAGAAGAAGGTACGTGTCAGATTCTACTGGTGTTACTAACAGAAAGTATGTGTCAGATTCTACTGGTGTACCAACAGAAAGTACGTGTCAGATTCTACTGGTGTTACCAACAGAAAGTACGTGTCAGATTCTACTGGTGTTACCAACATAAAGTACGTGTCAGATGTTTTTTATTTTAAAGATACTTTAAATCAGTTTGAACAACAACAATATAATAACGTTTTCTTACATTGATGCAATTTTTAATTACACTTCACACGTTTATATTAGCCCAAGTTTTTAGATCTACATAAAACTATCAATAACGCAATGATTTTTTTCATTTCCTACTCTTACAATTTCGCGGCTCTATTTTCATACTGGTTATTTACTCCTACTGACTCAACGCGTCAGAAGGAGTCTTCTGTTGAAACGAGATTTAACATCAAGGGAGTGTCCCTGTCTGTGCGTGTGTGTGTGTGTGTGTGTGTGCGTGTTGTTCGGACAGGGTACTTACCTTGTGTACAAGTAAGAAACAGTCGCAGTTAGTGTTGTTTTATTTTCTCAAACTCACGTTTTTCATCATAAATTATTTTTATAGCATTTCCTGAGGCCCGAGAACGAAGGTTGCTCCGTGTGCACGTGCAGGGGAGATCACCGAGGAGACGAATGAATGAGAATGTTATATCAATTTATGGAGAGAGAGAAACTTCTTTGGAGATAAGTTGATGTTATTCAAAGCCGTAAAGTGCTTGGATGAATGGAAGATATTTATTGAATGCCAGCTGCCTTATAAGTTGTTCTTTGTTGACTGCTCTGGCTTCTAGGCATAAGAAATTGAGCGAATGGTTGTAAATAAATGGTGAAAAAAAGATGTTTGGCTTGGAAAAAAAGAATGACAAATTAAAATATCGTTTTCTCTGAAAAAAACATTCTCAGCAGACATCACAGTATTTTTTTTTATTTTAAAGAGAAAAATCATTTTCAGTTGAAGTGTAGAAACAGGGTGCACACAAAGGGGAAGGGGTCAAAACCATGTTGTATATCTCTCACACGATTATGAAGTGAAGTTTATTGAGGCGGAATGTTTAAGGTACCAATTTTTAAAAAGTCAATATTATAATTGCAAACGAAGATTGGAAAAGGAGAGAAATTGTTGACATTTAGTAGGAGGTTGCTTGATGGCTTCTGTACAGGGATGTGTGGCAAAAGGTCATGATTTGTTTTGAGATGAACAATGAAGGTGAGAAATAACTGTTAAGTTTATTAAAGTAATTTTGAAAATATTTATTTAATAATATTTGTAAAATAAAGTGCCAACCAATAAGTAAGATAAAATTATTACCTCAAATCTTATGTCATATCTTTCTTAAACCTGCTTATTTAACAATTTTTATATCCTCCCATATGAATGCACTGTCGAAGAAAATAATTTACCTGAAGTTATATTGTTTGACCCGATTATATGAAATACTAACAAAATAATTTTGCTCCCACTGTTATTATACATTTGAAATCAGCTTGAAAAGAGTTTGTTTTTTTTAAACTACATATTGCTAGATATTTTTTTGTATTTTTAAGATACCCAAAAGAAGTTCAGTTACTTGTCCCAAATTTCAACAGCAATTTTCCGATACTTTGTTTAAAATCAAACATTTTCACATTTGATTTTCATCAGTTGGCTCTTCACAGGGTTAATGTGTGACGTTTCATGTATCTTCTAAACTGGACCAAAAGCCTCATGTGAGTGGATGATATAAGTATATTTACTGCGGATGCTGAGTGATCCTTCTGTCTACATTCAAGGTTGGTAAACATTGATCAGATCTTGAGGCTTCGAGGGCATACCTTGAAGTAATTGTTCAGTTCATGGCTTGTGGCGCTTGGTCACTTTTCACCTTTGTGTGTGTGTGTGTGTGTGTGTGTGTGTGTGCGTGCGTGCGTTTGTGCGTGCGTGCGTGCGTGCGTGCGTGGGTGGGTGGGTGGGTGCGTGCGTGCGTGCGAGCGTGCGTGGGTGGGTGCGTGCGTGCGTGCGTGCGTGGGTGCGTGCGTGCGTGCGTGCGTGCGTGGGTGCGTGCGTGCGTGGGTGCGTGGGTGCGTGCGTGCGTGCGTGCGAGCGTGCGTGGGTGGGTGCGTGCGTGCGTGCGTGCGTGGGTGCGTGCGTGCGTGCATGCGTGCGTGCGTGCGTGCGTGCGTGCGTGCGTGCGTGCGTGCGTGTGTGCGTGTGTGCGTGTGTGCGTGCGTGTGTGTGCGTGCGTGTGCGTGTGTGTGTGTGTGTGTGTTTTTTTTTGTTCCTTGAAGCACTTATTCAGACAGATGTTCTTTGGAGCACTTATTCAGACAGGTGTTCTTTGAAGCACTTATTCAGACAGGTGTTCTTTGCTGCACGTATTCAGACAGGTCCTCTTTTAAGCACTTATTCAGACAGATTTTCTTTGGAGCACTTATACAGACAAAAGTGCTGCAAAGAACACTTGTGTGAATAAGTGCTTCAAATAACACCGGTCTAAAATAAGTGCTTGAAAAAAAAATTACATAAAAACTGGTACTGACTACAGGTGTTCGGCCATTTCATTTTTATATTCACAATATCCACAATTGTAATAATTCACTGATTAAATATTTATGTCATTTTTGTTTGCCCCCTGTTTCTGAAGAATGTAATTTTGTAAATACATTTTGTTGAAATTAAAATAATGTATTTCCCAAATGCGTAAGATTTAAAAAAAAATAATTATTGTTTATTTGTATTAACTTGTTAACTGTGTGTTTCACACCGATCATTATGTATGAGTATTATTTCAACTTTCTGTTCACTGTGAATTGAAAAGAGTTAAGTAAACAAGAATATTGTTTCCATATTTCTGTATACTAGGAGTTGAGTACAGCCAAGTAGATGGGTTTGCGTTTTCATTTATGCCCAGAAATCTGACTTCAGCTTCAGCTGTTTTTAATCATGTTTACTGTTTATCTCTTCCAGTGCATCGGTGGAAACCTTCGCCACGATTAAAAAAAATATTACATACAGTACGATAACCAAATCTAATCCTAACCTTATGTGTAAGAGGAAAAAAAGTTGCGGGCGGGGGGCGGGAGATGTTTACATAACCAAGCGTCTGCTAGTAAAAACGGTTTAGGCTATCCTTCCGCCGCTCGCCACTGCTGACGTTGAATTGCAGACGCGGAGCAGACGTAAAAACTGAGTTACCTTCACGTGGAGCAGGGAGTGCTCTCGCATTGACCGCCGCTCTCCTGTCAGGGAGTTGGATATGGTACATAGTACAGTTTTGGCGATGAAGACGTGATTTCACTATATAATAATATATATACTTGGATGCACTTGCTGCTGTGATGTCACGACTGTGATTGTAGCATGGAGGGCCCCGCTGTCTGGTGTAAGGGTTGTGTCTGTAACATCGAGGGACCCCTGGCCTGATCAACAGGAGCACAGTGGCAACCCTGGCGGAACTCTGGTAAGATTTGAGTTGTCACTCGAGAGAAATAGTTTGTTTTTGTGAAGAGTTTCTCTGTTTTTTATCATAAATCCCATGTCATTGTCCTATCTTGAAGAATTTTTCTTAGAATTATCTATAAATGAAAAAAAACGTGCATATTAGTTGATAGTAGAAATATACTTTGAGAAAATATTGAGCTAATTAAACATAGCATTTTTAGCGCTTTATAACACAAACATTTGTATAAATAATATATAATATAAAAGCCCAAGTCACTCACTGGCTGGCTGGATGTGGAACGCTGAGGAACGATGTACAACAGTCTATAGCAGTTTTAAAAAATCGTGTGGTGATTAGCGCTGTAAAAATATTTAATATGACGTCATTGCTTGATCTTATATTTTAAAATACAAGGTGTGCATCAAAAGGTGTGCAAATTAATTAAAAATTAAAGACGCGCTGTAAAAAATATATTATATGACGTCATTGCTTTAGCTTATATCTTAATTTTAAAAATAGGATTTGAGGATTTATAATTATAAAATATTTTGTGTACATTTCAGTAAGTTTAATATTTCGTATTTATCAAACAAAAAGGAAGTTTAATATTTCGTATTTATCAAAGAAGGATAAGTTTCTTGGGCTTTTGACAAAAAACAAAAACCTTAGGCTACAACTCCTATTATTAACTACTTTGCGTACATTTCAGAAAGTTTAATATTTCGTATTTATCAAAAAATGATAACTTAGTTGGGCTTTTGAAAAAGGTTGGCGCCGTAGGCGCCCTAAAAAAAGTGGGCGCCCCGGCACAATCTAGTCTATATATATAATTCTATTCGGGGTCGGACCCTGCGAGACACCAAGCTGCAAGTATGTTCAACAGATACTAATTTTAGAAAGCAGAGCACCAAATTACTGCACCAATGCATCAAAAGGTGTGTAAATTAAATATTCGCTGTAAAAAAAAATTATATGACGTCATTGTTTTCGCTGACATTTTAATTTTGTAAAAAGGGAACAATGTAAAAAGTTATAAAATACTTTGTGTACATTTCAGAAAGTTTAATATTTCGTATTGATCAAACAAGGACAAGTTAGTTGGGATTTTGAAAAAGGTGGGCGCCGTAGGCGCCCTAAAAAAGTGCATTTTTTTCAAAATAAATATATTTCAGCTGAACACTTCCGTGATTTTTTACGGGTGATACGCCGCGGGTCTCTCCAGAGTTCCTTCTTTTCAATCACTCACAGTCGTTTGCCCAAACCCACCCCATTTTGACAACTGTGTCTTTCAGGAAGTCTTCACCCGTCACTAAATCATTAGCGGCGCATGCTACGCCGCGGGTCAGCTAGTAATATATAAAATAATTAAGTTGAACTAATCGCCTGACACTCATGACTCATGGAAGTCTGTAATTATGTATGTATGTATGTTTGTCATTCTGCGAATACCTGATTTAAAATAAATAAAAACAATAACCAACATGTTTTTTTTAATTATTAATTTTGCATTCAATTTGTATTATTGTTTAATAATTCAAATCTTACTTATGAACAAAGATCCGTACTTCTCATTGCGAAGGAAAAAAGAAATGAAATCCATTGTAGATAATAAATGTACAAGTAGCAACCGTACAAATATCGCGGGGATTAAAAATTTTAAGCTAAAGAATCACACTGAATGGCCCCTGAATTTTAATGTTGAGATGGGCAGTCGGTAACTAGTATCCACTTGTATCTAAATCCTCGATTTGACCATCTTAATCTTAAATGTAAAATCCAAATATATATACAAAAACTACTGTGTTGAAAGCGACCTTCTTGTGTTTTGTTGAATGCTTGTTAGCCAAATCATGACCAACATCAGTTAACACTACAAGGCTTGCTACACTCGACGCTCATCGGCGTGAGTTATCGTGGCATTCATGGCATGTGAGAACACACAAGCCATTACTCTAACTTCAGGATGGGATTGTTTGTCTCTGGGGCCAATTGGCATGTCAGACAACACCAGTCATTGATTAAACTTCATGTTAGGATTCTCTCAGAAGTGAAAACTAGGGCAGAGGAAATGTTGACTAGAGAAGACTAGATGATAAATAGTTGATATACTTTTTTCAGTTTTTAAAATAGAAATACTATTCTATACCAATTTTTTTAAATCTTGATGCCCTGTGGCCATGATATTACACTAAAAGGCCATATCAGTGTGTGGCCATGATATTACACTAAGAGGCCATATCAGTGTGTGGCCATGATATTACACTAAGAGGCCATATCAGTGTGTGGCCATGATATTACACTAAGAGGCCATATCAGTGTGTGGCCATGATATTACACTAAGAGGCCATATCAGTGTGTGGCCATGATATTACACTAAGAGGCCATATCAGTGTGTGGCCATGGTATTACACTAAGAGGCCATATCAGTGTGTGGCCATGGTATTACACTAAGAGGCCATATCAGTGTGTGGCCATGGTATTACACTAAGAGGCCATATCAGTGTGTGGCCATGGTATTACACTAAGAGGCCATATCAGTGTGTGGCCATGGTGTAATAACACAATGAGGCCAACGTGTAGCATTATTCGACCTATATTCGAGCATCATTTGGTCATGGTATTATACTAATATGCCATGGTATAACACTAATAGGCCATAATATAACACTAATAGGCCATGGTATAACACTAATAGCCCATAATATAACACTAATATGCCATGGTATAACACTAATAGCCCATTATATAACACTAAGAGCCCATAATATAACACTAATAGCCCATAATATAACACTAATAGGCCATAATATAACACTAATAGCTATTAATATAACACTAATACGCCATGGTATAACACTAATAGGCCATAATATAACAATAATAGGCCATAATATAACACTAATAGCCCATAATATAACAATAATAGGCCATAATATAACACTAATAGCCCATAATATAACACTAATAGGCCATAATATAACACTAATAGGCCATAATATAACACTAATAGCCCATAATATAACACTAATAGCCCATAATATAACACTAATAGCCCATAATATAACACTAATAGGCCATAATATAACACTAATAGGCCATAATATAACACTAATAGGCCATAATATAACACTAATAGGCCATAATATAACACTAATAGGCCATAATATAACACTAATAGCCCATAATATAACACTAATAGCCCATAATATAACACTAATAGCCCATAATATAACACTAATATGCCATAATATAACACTAATAGGCCATAATATAACACTAATAGCCCATAATATAACACTAATAGCCCATAATATAACACTAATAGGCCATAATATAACACTAATAGCTATTAATATAACACTAATACGCCATAATATAACACTAATAGGCCATAATATAACACTAATAGGCCATAATATAACACTAATAGGCCATAATATAACACTAATAGCCCATAATATAACACTAATAGCCCATAATATAACACTAATAGCCCATAATATAACACTAATAGCCCATAATATAACACTAATAGGCCATAATATAACACTAATAGCCCATAATATAACACTAATAGCCCATAATATAACACTAATAGCCCATAATATAACACTAATAGGCCATAATATAACACTAATAGGCCATAATATAATACTCATAGCCCATAATATAACACTAATAGGCCATAATATAACACTAATAGGCCATAATATAACACTAATAGCCCATAATATAACACTAATAGCCTATAATATAACACTAATAGCCTATAATATAACACTAATAGCCCATAATATAACACTACTAGGACTAGGCCATGGTATAACACCTTGTTACTATTGTGTAACGCCTGTTTGCCATTGCATAACTCTATGTGAGCCAGGCATGTTGGGAAGCTTAAGAAGAAGACACAATAATTATGAAGATTAGATAAGTTGTCTGGGTAAAAGCTAACCTACCTGTCTCAAAATACCTTTTCAAGCGTCGTGCAAGAACTGCTATATCAGCACAAAATCGTACCAGGTTATGCCTCCACGTGTGAGCATCTGCTGTAAATACAGTGATGAAAGTCTTTATTCGCAGACCTAGAAAATGAGGCTAATTGATTTCGTTAATTTGCTGCTCATTCATCCCCAATGGCTTCCGAGAGCTATCATGGCAAGTTAAGTTTACAAGCCGTGAACATCCTCCACAAAACCTGAACAAATGTTTAGACATCCGTGATGTCTTCATCTACCATGGTTGATGACTTCGTGCACCTTGTTCTTGAGGTTACACATACTTGCTCGGAACTTTCGGTGTTTATGTGTGACGTCATCGTATAGTGTGGATTTTTTTAAATTATTTTTTTTTAATGCTCAATATCTCTGAAAATGTCCTTGGTTCGTTATTGACATTTTAATATTAAAATGCGTTGAGAAGCTAGACTGTTCTGTCTCTTTAATGACATTTTATTCGTAGCCGTGAAAATAAAATGTTAAAGTGACTCATATTTTCTCTGTTACACGAAATTTAATCTGTATTAACTGAACTATCTAGTTCTTTGAGATATATTTTCGTTCCATTATACGCGCTTTTATATAAAATCTTCTAATAACTGAACGCTTATTTGTCGAATTTCTTCCAAATAGCGGGGAAACTTTTACAAGTGTTTATACACAAACTGACTTTTCTATGTTCATGATATTCTCCCCTGTTGACCGGAGCTATGGGGAATTTTTCCTTACTTTGTTTATTATGAGAAATCAAATTGAAATTAAAATAAAAGTGAAAACGTAATAAATCTACAACAGAAAGTCTGTTATACAGTTGGTTAACGGACGGGAAATGATTTTTTGTAACCCCATGCCAAGAGGCAGAAAATATAACCCAAAAACATACAGGAACACGGTGCTGGATATGAATGTTTTATAATATATTTGAAATGAAGACCTTTTCATGCGAGAAAAAAACCAATGGCATTTGCGTGTCACTTTTGGCAGGTGCACTTGTGTTTGCCCAACTCTTTTATAAATCCCCCTTTCCTTCCTCCCATCCCCTATTCACCACATGTTTTTATTTTTCAAAACGCAAATGTAAAAGTCATGTCTATTCTTCTCTTTGATGACATCTGAAAATTTATTTTCTTTTACAGGCACCATCTTTTCTGAGAAGGACGCATGCCCAGAGCGAACGTTCAAAGAATGGCCGTATCCCTCAGCAATCTGCGTGAGGTCAGGAGATGGAACAAACCGGTCCTCTTCGCTAGTCTGGCAGCCGTGCACACACTTTTCTTGCTGTACTTGATCGTGACGCCTGATTTGTACACGATAACTAGAAGAGATTTTTTAAACAACCAATCCCTTTTTAAACTTTCTAAAAATCCATCCTCAATTTATAGGCACTCTTCCTCTTCCCTTGACGCATTGATACCAACCAGGAACGTCCTTAACCAGGCCAAGTCATCACCTTTAAATAAAAACTACAACGTAGCTCTTCCTTCCAGATCCTGGACAAGCTTACCTTTCAAACGACGTCCACTGCGCTATTCCCAATCACCTTCACATATTTATTTTAGGCCGCACAACAAAGACCTGGAGCAACGTTTCCGAGAACTGCTCTCCACGTTCGATCGGCTAATGTCAGAGAACGCTTTGACCTACTTCTTGTACGGTGGCACACTGATCGGCTCCTACCGACACCACGGCCCGATCCCGTGGGATGATGACCTGGACGTCATTGCCCCCGTGTCACAGAGACCTTTGATCCAGCAAATATTGTCTAGAATCTCACCAGACTTCCTCTTGACCATTCGTCAACGATGCTACTGGAAACTGTTTTCATCTCACTCTAACCCCATCTCGAAGCTTCCTTGGAAGTGGCCGTTTTTGGATATATTCTTTTACGACGAAAACTCCACACACATATGGGACATATGTCCTTACTACAGAGATAGGTACCGCTATAACAAAGCTGTCGTATTTCCTCTCAGGAAGCGACCGTTCCTTGACTTAGAATTGTTTGCACCGCATGATCCACTAGCGGTGATAGAAGAGACTTACAAAATACACGACTGTCAATCTAGCCATTACATCCACCGATTGGAGAGAAGTAGTAAATTTATCACGGTTCCTTGTTCTGAATTACATTCCTTACACCCGTTTGTGTCTAGAACGTACATGAATGATGGCTGCAATGAAACTTTAGTACAGGGAGGAAATATTACTAAAGTTTTCTTTGATCTTGGGGTGACTTGTTAGCATATTTAATGTATGTGTATGAAAGTGATACCCACTATCATTTTATTTAATTCTAATTAAATATCCATTAAGTAGTTTATTTTTAAAGTGGATAAAATTATTGGTAACGTAAGACGCATACAATTTAATAAATACGAAAGACTCTCTTTTGAAAACCTCAACATTTCGTATAGTTTACTATAATTTTTAAAGATAATTTATTGTAACAATCGATTAGACTGAGTAGATTGAGCGCAAATATTTAAATGGCTATATAATATACATATTATTAGTCGTACATTTTCTATAATTGCCTGGTGGGACATTATTTCTAATAAGGATTTGATAATAAACGCTTTTAGGATTTTTTTTCATTTTTCATTTCATTCCTCAAAATATCTTAAGATATCCCTGACTAGCTTTAGAAATAAGAAATCGTTGTGTATAACAACCCTAAACGTAGGCTTAAATATCAGCGACCTCAAAATTTTCGCAACGGCTACTTCCTGTCCCATCTTTAGCTCCCTGCTGTAAAAAAATATGTGTATGCCAATGGGGCTGTCCATAACTGACGTCACGCGATTTTGGCCGATTTTTACCCCCTCCCCCTTTTTCCTGGTCACAAAAACTTAGACTCCAATAAGTCGTCTCAAAGCTTTGATTCGTATTTTCTAATTGAAAATTAGCATGTTGCAAATTACATTTTTGTCATTTAAATGCGTATTTAGTGTAAGCCTGCACCCTTATATCGTAACACGCGTGACGCCATGTAATACGTCATTAAATAAATTGTTAACTATAAAGTATTTAATTGTAACTTTTATTTAGAGATGCTTGTTTTTAATGTGACATCGCAATTCTTTAACACCCCCTCCCCCTCGTCACACATCGTCACAAATGCGTGACCTCCCCTACCGTCCTAGGCGTGTGACGTCATTTATTGACGGCCCCAAAAGTATAAGAGCCCCCATCCCAGAGATAATAATAATAATAATAATAATAAATTGATAATGTTATAGCACTGTATCCCAGCAAGGACCCGGGCTCGCAGCGCTTTATATGGAGATAATAACATACATATAATAAAACTATATAATTTGCAATTGTCACGCAAGTCAGTCAGTCTGTCCTGACGCTACTAATTTTAGAAAGCAGGGAAAACCAAATTACTGCACCAATGCATCAAAAGGTGTGCAAATTAAAAATGCGCTGTAAAAAATATAATATTGCGTCATTGTTTTCGCTCATATTTTAATTTTGGAAAAGGGATCAATGTAAAAAATGGATTTGATGATGGTTAATTATAAAATTAAATAAGTAACGGGGCGCCGTAGGCGCCCTGCAACCCCTATTATAAAATACTTTGTGTACATTTCAGAAAGTTTAATATTTCGTATTTATCAAACAAGGACAAGTTAGTTGGGCTTTTGAAAAAGGTCGGCACTGTAGGCGCCCTAAAAAAAGTGATTTTTTTAATAAAATAAATAGATTTCAGCTGAAAACTTCAGTCATTTTTGACGGATGTACGCTAGAAATTAAATAAACATCAACATACATAATTTGCAATGTATGTGACGTCTGTCCTGTCTGTCTGTCAGTGACGCTACTAATTTTAGAAAGCAGCGCACCAAATTACTGCACCAAAAAGAACTCTTTTCGAGCATTCCACATAAAATTGTGCAATATGAAAATAAATGAATCAAATAAAAATAAATAAAAGTTCTGTATGAGTAGTATGACATCACTTTTTATTATGATGTGTATTTTTTTCAAAATAAATAGATTTCAGCTGAAATGTATTTATTTTGAAAGCTTCCGTCATTTTGACGGGTAATTCACTAGTTCTTATCATAATAACCACATAAATGACAGTACGTTACACAGAAGCTACGTTAATCATTAAAATAAATGTTGATTCTTTAATTTTGAAAATAAATTTTGAATAGATGCGTCTTAAGTGCAGTCTTGAAGGACTTGGTAGATGAAATACTCCTGATATGTAATGGTAGAGAATTCCATTGTTCGGCTGCACAAAAAGATGCTGACATTCCTTTGGTGGTAAGTGCTCTGACAGAGAGCTTTGTATTAACAAATTTTGTATAATTATCCGTGTAGAACTGTAGAACAAAGCATTCCACTACCTCGATAATAGGGCGATTTTTATATTATTTGTGTCAAAAAATGTTGTTTGAAGTGCAAACATTTAAAATTATGTATTCTACATATATTTGTAAACGTGTGTATTTGTCTAAATGTATGTGGTTTGATACTTTCTAATTCCTATGACTATGAGGCAACATCAAAAAATTATTTTGTATTAAATTGTGTAATATGAAATTGATATTAAAAAATTATTTTAATGCTCTGATGTTTTGTTTAAACATATAAATATGACAAACAAAATTAATATCTTTTGGAAAACAAAAGGTATAATTGTATTAAATTTCTTCATTTTTTAATTTTTTTGTATTCACTTTTAGATTCATACACAAATTATTACATTTGTGTTTTATCTATACTCCTTTACAGCATATAAAGTCTTAGTTTTTTTGTGTTAAATAACGAAACAGTGACTGGAATAAATAGCTCTGTACATGCCTGAACGATAAGGTAATTTTTGTTTAGAAATTGTCAGTACTGTCTACAAAACACAGAATTATACCCTAAGTTTATACCAGTGTTGCCCATTATTATATATCGTCCTGATACAAACCAAAAACTTTTAAAAATCTATTGCATTCAGTGTTTAACATTTCTGAAAAATGTTGCAAGGTCTGGGTGTTAATATATCATAGATCAAATGTACACCCATTAGATACCGCAAAAGTAGTATACAGTCTCAACTTTAAGGAAGTTGGGTTAAATTTAATGTCTCCATAGCATTATAGCTAAAGCTTTAAAGAAGTGATCTATTCATTGAAATTGGATACCAGTGTATGATATGGACTTACTAAAATTAATTCTGCGTGGTTTATGTGATCCACTTTGACTAGTGGATGTTAAAGCGGAGAAGGTGCTAGCATCACCTTGACTCAAAATATAAGTGTATCGAAGAGAAGGTGCTAGCATCATCCTGACTCAAAATATAAGTGTATCGAAGAGAAGGTGCTAGCATCACCCTGACTCAAAATATAAGTGTATCGAAGAGAAGGTGCTAGCATCACCCTGACTAAAAATATAAGTGTATCGAAGAGAAGGTGCTGACATCACCTTGACTCAAAATATGAGTGTATCCAAGAGAAAATTTATCCACAGATTGCAATCAAATTTGTCCGGCTGCTTCGGCTTCCATGGCCTACCTTGGCAGTTGACAGAGCGATTTGTGTGTGTTTCCATTCAGAATAAAAACACTGAATTATTTTCAAATGTTTTGAAGCAAGGCTGCAGGTATGACAATAAGCTGGCAGCACCTCACAATCTATTACCAGCAATTATTAATCTCAATAGCTACCCCAACACCGTACCTAGATGAAAAGCCTTGGTTCTGCCAGGTACCATCAAAACTTACAGTAATATTTGTAATACCATCATCCTTCATGTGGAAGAAAATCAGAAGCCCCGAGCCTAATGCTCTTCATTGGTCTTCCTGGAAGACCACCCCCCAGCTATCTGGCCCCCTCCCACAAGCAAAGGTCATCGCCATAATCGTCATCATCAATAACCAGTGCTGAAACTGAAATGACCAGATCTTACAGACATCACTTGACACCACTTCGCAGGCGTCTTTGGGCCCCAACTAAAAAACTCACTCATATTTGGGGCTTAGCAGAGCTTGGGCACATAAATCAACTGTTTGGATATATTTTGTGCTCACTTTGTTACGACGACACACTGAGGTTAAGAAAAGGTTAAGAAAAGGCATGGGCTTTTCTGAGCAGCTGTTTCAAATTTGTAAAAATGAACTATGTGATTATCAAAGGAAATCCATTTTTTAAACTCCAAAAACCAAAGATGAGACAACACAGCCTTATAAGGCACAAACTATAAGAAACATGTATGCCAATCAAATTGGAAAGGGCACCATAACATTGCAGAAATTTTGCTTCAGTACACAGAGCACATGCATATTCAGTGTTCGTCAGGAAAAATACAAGCTACCAAATATGCAACTTCAATGCTATTGCAAAAAGCAGCTATACAAATAAAAGAAGCTAACGAATTCGAACTTTCTGATGATGGTATTATAGCCAATGTGAACATTTTTATTTAAGCTTAGGCCCCAGGTCAAATGATTCTAAAACATAATGTATAGACCTACATATTAAAATTTAAATATAATCATAAATAATAAAATAACGACAAAATATCTCACATTTTTTTCTTCGTCCACGGCTCCAGCATGGTGTTTTTACTTACTCACCCAAGCTTACTGACTTTCTGCCTCCGGCACTGGTACTTAGGCCAGATTTTGCTGTGCGCCATCATTTAGCAATCGCTGTGTGCATAATATTTGTTTCTACCGTTTATACAACATTTTTAAACTTTAATTTCGGTTGACATTTTATTGAAATAAACTCAAAATATGATTTTCGGTTGAATTTGTTAGCAAAATGGAAGGAAGTGAACTGAAGAAAATGGCTGACGATTCTTAACTTTGTCCATTGACCTTTCGTAATAAGGAAATGAAATATTTTGGGATTGTTGATGGCAGGCGCCGAGAGGTCAACTAAAAGGTGATTGGTCCTTACTTTCATCGTGAATTTTAAATATACAATTTGGTCTTCTCCGCAGGATTTGGTTCATTGTTTAAAAAAAAATCCTGAAAATCTTGCAGTAAAGAGACTTTCAATCCTGGACAACATTAATACTCCTAAAATATCCATTTTAAATGATACCAAAATCCAGTAGCGTCACTAGGGTTGGTGTCACCCAGTGCGGTAGCTCATGGTGTCACACCCTCACGATTTACCCCATAGAACTTCTCGGAGTCTGCTAGTGCCAAATAACGGGAACATACATAATTTTACATTTTGGTGCCCCCCCCCTTTAGTGATGGTGTCACCGGTACGGTCCGCACCACCCACAAGTCCCTAGTGACGCCTCTGCTAAAAAAAATACGCGGGAACGAAAAGTGTGATGATATGGCTACTATGGCTTGAAAAATGGCAATAAATAACAGCTGAAACATTTTAAATTACAGAAAACTCAAATAGTGACCTTACAAAATATTTGTTATACAACTTTAAAATCACAAAATTGCAAATTTGATAGAATCGCGTTCCAGATTGGTTAAGGCACTTAAGGTAGTCCATTTTAACTAAAACCCAAAACATGTAATTTTTCAGTTAAATGGCTTCTATACTGTTGCATTTCTCCTTAAGCGAGGTCTTAAGTTTCCTTATTTTGACAATTCATATATAAACCTGCATCATTGGTTTCAAAGGTTGTTCACATAAAATGATCATTTAAATTAAATTTTAAAAGGTGATATAATGAATACTTTAAATTAGGGCTACGGAAATTAACGATTAATTTCTAGACCAACCGTTAAAATTTTTTAACGATTAAAATATTTTTAACGATTAATCGACCCACCACCTATAAATCTACTGGAAGTCAAAAAGTAAAATATTTCGGCCGATAAATATAGACTTAGGTATTTTACGGACGATTACACGAACATTTTGGTTTTAAACTATTGACTGACGTGAATGTTCAAAATGTTGATAAATGTTTTTGTTTCCACTGAGAGAAATTGTTTGTCTACCATGCAATGTTCCCTATATGTCTAAGCTTCGTTGGTCCGTGTGAAAAGTTTTAAAAAACTCGTGTGCATTGTTGCACAACGTCCATTTTTTGTGCAATATTTTACAAAATTGGCTGCGCGGTGATTCTAGACTCCTGCTTGGCGTCGGTCAAATATGTGCTCAGCCGCGCTGCTTAAAGGGAACATTGCTACCATGGTTCTAACACTTCGCTTACCTACAAACCAAACATCCACTACAGTATCGGAAACTTCAGCTGAGACAATCTAAAGCTATGTGAACGATTGTTCAGCTCGGCTGGTTATATCGTCGATAAGACTCACTCATCACTTGAACCAAATAATGTCAATACACTTGTCTGTTTGTGTTGTTGGTTAAAAGATGTCATATAAAGAATAGTTTCCAGTGTTATTTCGATTATCGACAAGTACGTTTAATAAATGTTACTTATGACACCATAAATGTCAATTTTTGGTTTAAATAGAAATTAACGATTAATTAATAGTTAATTTGTCAAAAGTTAACGATTAAATTTAAATTAATCGTTAAAAGCCCTACTTTAAATAAATTAAATTGTGCATCCTTGTAAAACCCCGTGCACTGATCTCCAGTTCCATTTGGAAACGTGTGCACGAAAAAGTTTGTTAAACGCTTTAACACAATCGTGGATCTCAAGTTACAGCCAGGGGCGTATCGTCTCCAGTCTCGTCTCCAGTCTCGTCTCCAGTCTGTCCGCCCTAACTTAGATTTTATTTCGTGGATCTCGAGAAATCTGTATGACATTTATATCGCTCTGTTAAATCAAGAGCGAGTGGTACAATGCAGCTCGCGTGGGAAAATGATGCAAGTACAAGGGTGTGTGTTTGTGTGTGGGAGGGGGGGGGTAGCCAGATGATGGAATGAATTCGCTTACTTAGTTCGCATCCAAATGTTGGTGTGAACTTGAGAATTAGAATATAACGGAAATTGTGAAGGGCTTGATTTTTTTTAAAAATTGTTTATTGTGTGTGTGCGGGGTGGGCAGGGTGTATATGACACATACAATAGTTGGTCACATATAGGATAAGCCTGCATGAAAAGAAATATGGAATCATTTGGATGGGATAATTTTAAAAAAAAGTTTATTGAGAATATTAATTTATGCATGATTCATGAATCCATGTTAAGTATTATCTACCCAGTTGTCCGTGATGAAGATTTCAGAGGCACGGCGACTAAAGTAGTAAAAAAAACTTTTTAAAAATTCAAAGTTGATTCACTGACTCAGCTCCGGATCATATATCATGGGAACTGGCTAGGCTTTATTTATTAGAACTAGGTTATTGGACTTTTGAAGGCTGCATTATTAAATCTAAAAAAACATAGGAGTACAAGATGCAACTTTTATAGAATCTCTAAATATGAACTTGTTATTTCAACAATTAAGCTAAGAATGCTTACGGTGTTAAACGATTATCATTTGTTGATTTTCAACAAAAAAAAATCATTTGTAATTGAATTTTTTTCCTTTTTAAAATATTTCTATAATTCAAACTATTAAATTTTAGTACAATGGATTAGTATTAAGAGGCACATTCGCTGTCAACACGTGATTACTGTTTATACTCCTGCTAATTTATCAGTTATGCGTTTGCACAGGTGCACATTTCAATGTCGCATTTTGTTAAATGATCATTAAATTAGTTTGATTGCTGGCACTTATTTTAAATGAGAGGATTTTGTTTTAAAACGTTAGCCCCACGTGATAAACTGCACCTCTGTCACATCTGACATCATTTTAGCGAGAGCGGAGGTGCCAGTAGTTAATCACAGTTTTGAAATTATTTTATTCAGGGATTCACGATTGCTCTAACTTTACAAAATGCGTTCATCTTTAGGTAAAGTCATATATTTATTTATGAAGAATTTCAAGCAATAGAAAAAATCCACTGGTGACTATGTGCCCATATTTTCTTTACTTCTAAAAGGAGGATGAAAACAGCAAGAAGTCATTTACAGGCTGTACTGGTTTTAATCTAAATTTATTATGTCTCCTCTCGGCCCCAATAGCAAATCGCTACTCATAATCTCGATGCTCTACATTCTGTTTTCCTGTCATCTCATATCAACAACAATTTATATTCTCTAGATCTCGAGTCATTGCTAATTCAGTCGAGCATTTTCCATTATCAAATTTTGATTTCCTTTTTATTTCGGAGTCTAGTTATTCTCACAAAAATCAAAACAAAAACACCCCCCCCCCAAAACGTACAGTAACTACCGCACCAGACCTCAAAAGTCCTGAAAATTCTCCCCCTTTCCTCCCCTCCCCCACCCTCTTCCCTTTACACCAGGGGTCGGGAAACTTTTTGTCTGAGAGAGCCAGAAACACCACATATTTTGAAAAGTAATTCCGTAAGAGCCATATTTTTGTGTAATTTCAACACTAAAAGTACAATAATTATGTCTCTGAATTCTTTCAAAGAACATTGTTATGCTGTTTAGTTTAGTGTTTTTTTTTGTGTTAAAAATATGCAATTAATATGTGGATCAAATGAGTCTGAATTAAGGTGTTTTTTTAAAATAAACGAACATTTGTCTGAGAGCCAGATGCAGCCATCAAAAGAGCCACATCTGGCTCGCGAGCCATGGTTTCCCGACCCCTGCTTTACACCATCAACTAACAGCGCACGTCAGTGTAAATCAGTGAGAGATCAAAACGACTAGGGGGCTAATAGCAACCTCACTTTTAACATACCAAAATATACAATGAGATTTTACTTGTACTCCTCTCAAGCTAATTAGGCCTAGGGGGAAATAGCTGGAACTCGGGTATAGACGCCAAGCTCTGTTGGATTTTTGACAACGTATCCTGCGGCCAACTAGGCCCCTTTCAAATACCATTTGTTTAGGAATGTTTTAACGTTAATTTTTTCTTATGTTTAGTTTTCGTTTCTCCCGTTATAAAAAAAAATCCTGTCTTGTCTGATTGAAGTTTTTCGAAACGTTCCACAACTTCAAGTCCTAATGGGAAAAGGAAATTACGTGTTTTTATATTCCTTCTTATCTTTGTGGCACAATTTATCTTTTATTACTCCCCTTGCATTAGATCTGTAAATATTGTTTCTAGCTTTTAAAAAAAATAATTAAAATATTAATTTCCTAGGAAATAAACTTTACGAATAAATCTCTTTGATCATTTAAGTATGTCTCGTCATCCTCTAAAGTGTCATTATCTGCTTTATTTTAAAAAAAACTCCCTATAAAATTTATTTGATCGGCTACAACTGCTAGACATGCACCTTTATTGGAACAAATAAAACTTTACACAACTACATTACTATCCCAAACTGACTGGCTTAACACATGACCCTTTGAGCATATAGCGAGACCAATCAGCCTATAAATATATATGCTAGAACCTAATGTTCCATTTATAGAGCTAAAACACCGGATCATTTATCGCATTTTGCCATTATTAAAGCAGGAAAGAAAATGATTTTCGACAGCAAACTCTTATTAGATTACAAAATTAATGGCACTTTCTTATCATGAGTCTTTTACTTAATAATGAGAATAAATAAACTAATGTTTGAGCTAGTATGCCAAAGTCAGTTTAACATCTGAGGTTTAAAAAAATTGAGTTGTGAGAAATATGAACAAATGTACAACACTGATTTACGGCCCTGATACTTTGTGGTGTCGTACATTCTGGGAGATATTCGTTGAGAGTGAGTCTGGAATCTTTATGTCATGTCACAGATACCATCTCGGTAGATGGAGGGTTAGCGAGATGTCATAATGAACACGTAGGCGCCTGTATCACCCATTACCTGGGTCAACATTCCACGAGCCAATTTACTGGTAAACCAGACGGGAGGGGAGGGCGGGTGTTATCTGACTTAGGGAGATGTGTTTTGTGAGGAGGAAAACCAGACTCGTTGGAAATGGCCGGTGTTTTCTGTTTAACCCTCTCGGACATTTGACCTCTGGTCATTTCGTCAAGGTATAGACACGAGTCTTTGAACTGTGATAACCTCAGGCTGAATAATCTGCGAATGATGATATTATCACAATGAACAATCAACGAAAGGTGATAGTATAAAAAATGATTCTTGAAGGGGGTGGGGAAAAATAAGGGGAAAAAACTTGGTTTCAATAAGAACTTTTTGAATTGAAAATTTAAGGGAAAAAAAAAGAAAAGATTGTTTTAGCCAGAAAATTTTTTAAATATTGAAATCGGGACGATTAGAGCATTTGCCCGCCCCGGGAGCAAAAAAACCTAGTTAAGCAATTGAATTTTAGGGCTTATAACATAAGGAAGCAACTCACTAAATAAATGAAATGAAACGTATTTAAAAATGTATCGTTCTATCCCTTATCTTTTTATGTTTCTCATTTCATCAGGTTTAAATCACTGTCCTCCACATTAACTCTAATGATAAATAATTATTTACATTTCGTCCATAAAGTACGTCACGCTCCAAAGGGGGGAGGGGGTGTAAGAAAGTGTGACAGTTTGTGACAGGGGGAGGGGTCAGGCCATCTGTGAAGTCACGCTGTTTTATATTAAATTTTGATTATTTTGTTAATATAAAAACAAATTTTTGTTCGAAAGTGTGACGTACTTTAGGGGGGGGGGCCTAGATGTGTGACAGTTTGTGACAGGGGGAGGGGGGAGTTAAAAATTGTCAAAAATAGCGTGACGTACATTATGTACGTCCGCTAATGGGATATTATGAACTTTTAAATATAACAACCAATGAGGTAAAATTTGAGAAATAATAATTTTTGTAATCCAATTACCTTATTTATTTATTACTTTTATGCCTTTTATGTAAATATGAATAGGTGAATTCTAAACTATTAAATTAATTACTATGAAGTTTTAATTATTTTACAGTACTTGTCACAAAATTTTGCCCAAGGTCATCACTTTAAAAAAAATTTAATAATCTGAATTTCATTTGCGATATTGATGAATAGACAGAAAATGTTACTTTTTAAAACACATTCATTCCGATAAAAATTATATTAGTGCATCTCAGATATCCGAGAAAGATAATTTAAGAAAACATTCAATGGAAATGGACACCTCAATATCTACATGCGTCTTTTGTAATGGTGTTTCAATACAATACACAACAAAAATTACTTTGCAGGCAGTAAGCGTCGGCTTGTAGGCCCACATCCTAAAAGAATGAAAACTTTTAGAACCCTCGTGTTAGTGGTCTTTTCCCTTTGAATACACACTCCCGCTGCAGCACTCCCTGTGCTTGATTCCCGCACCGGAATTTCTGCAAGTACTCCAAATATCTGCCCTGATATCGATGCGTGGTGTGGAGATGCTTATAAGATAACATCCCTTTGACTAGATTCTGTCCCTTTCATTCCTGTCCCAAGAGCTCCAACCAGAGGAGGAGAGAGAGGATAGACGTGTGAAACATATGCCTTACCACGCCGACTGAAAACAACTTGCGGGAATCGGGCCGCGTAAAAGTCACCGGCACCACATGTGCTACTAATGATGCTAACATGTCTGATGGCATTTTGACCGCCGCTGCTCTGTTAACGCTCTTTATCAATGTGATAGTGCTCAAAACCAACTATGCGGATATTCCTTGCTTCCGCATTTTCCAACTCTGCGAGATTTGTTCCCCATCAGTAAGCACTTAATTTACAGCGCCCCGACACACTCGTGCATCTGTTTTTGGTTTGAGCTAGAGAAACGTGGTACTAGCGTTGGAGGTTCAATGTGCTAAAATCCCACCTGTTGCTTGTGGAAACGACCCCTGGTTACCTTGATGATATGATTCCTGGTTACCTTGTTAGTTCCCGTTGAAATTACTCCTCTTTTTCTTGTTAAATAATTCATGGTTACCTTAGTGAAATGATATAATATTACCTTAATCGTTGATATGGCTGTTTGGTGACCTTATTTTCTTGTGGAATTAATCCTAATTTGCTTTTGTTGAAATGACTCCTGTAGTTCTGGTAACACAGTAGTCCATTTAAAAAAGTCAACACGTTTTGATTTCAAAATTGGAGTTGAAAAAAATAAATAAATGATACTGTATTAAAAGTAGTGGCTACATAAATTGTCAAAACAGTGATAAATATTTTAAATACAGCTTTGTCTTAGTAAATGACCCACTGTGTTTTAAACATTTTTTCAATCATTTTAAGTTGTGATTTTAATTTACTTATGACCATAAACTTTATGATCTCGAATTTTAAGAAAGATAACACATTGACTTCTAACTAAAATTTACAATTTAAAAAAAAATTATTGCTTTTTTTTTCTATTCTCGTTTGTTGTAGCATCACCACTCGCATCCGCAGGTGCTAAAACATTTTGTTATCTAAAGGTAGTTGGCAAGTAGCCGTGAAAAATCTGCGGAGCATAAAGTAAAGGAATGGAATAATGTGCCAGCAATTACATGGAAGCTATCACTTTAATAGACTCATGTAGGCTAATCAAAGATTCTCTTTGTAAGTCCGTGCCTGAGTCAGTGTGTGTGTATTGCTGATGTTATTTTAAATGTAATAACAAAATCCATGATAAATACAGAAAATATTAAATTAGACGAATACCGAAATACTAGCTTTAGAGTAAATCAGTAATGCTAACGCATTAATTAAGCAGTAATGTATAGAAGCCTAAATTGTATTTATAAACATTTCATTTAACTTAAATATTATTAATTGCTAAGATATAATATTTTTTTATAAAATACAGTTCTTTAAATGTTTTAAATAGTACAAGAAATGCTACAATCCATATTTAAAATAGAGTTTTCATTATATCATTAAGCTCTTTGTAAAATCGTTTTATGATCAAATGAAGATGATAACATTCTTATGACTTATGGGATGGTAAGTATCCGAGGTTTTAGCTAAATCCCTCAGTTGGAAATGAGTCGCAATAGAGATGCCAAATAGAGGTCACTCAAGATAATGCTGAAGTCAATGGGAGTCTAATAGTGAAAGAATTTTTTTTATTGTCATAAGATTGGATAAGGGGCTGTCCATAAAGTACGTCACGCTATTTTTGACCATTTTACCCCCCCCCGGTCACAAACCGTTACAAATCTCCAAAAGTACGTCACACTTTCAAATTTTTTTTAAAAATTAACACCTAATTAAAATATTTAATTCAATGCTTAAAATACAGTTCACTAATAAATTGTATTAAAATATAAAATTTCCATTTAAAAGTAGGGATGTACCGGAATCAAAATTTTGAAATCCGGATAGAGCCGGATTTTGCCGGATTAATGAAGTGAAATCTGGCCGGAGCTGGAGTCAGATTTGCTTACAATATCTGGATTCCGGATTTATCGGAGCTATTATGAATATATATAAATTAGGGCTCTATCGGCCTGTCGGATTTATGAAGTGAAATCCTGCCGAAGCCGGATTTGTTAAAATAACCGGATTCCGGATTTCCCGGTCCCGGAGCTGGAGCTGAAATCCGGTACACCCCTACTTAAAAAAATATCAGATTATTAAAATGACTTTAATAGTAAAATAGTTAATTGTCAACAGTTGTCATAGTTATTGAATGAAACAGTAACTCAATCTAGATCAAATTTGAAGACAAAAAATTGCAAAAATTAGACTTGACAATTATTATATAATACACATCATTTATCTGCTACCTTTTCATTTACAATGGGTGAGGTTAAGTTTTAGATAATCTTCCGATTATGCAATCAATGGACACAGGATAAGAAGTAGATTAGCGAAACTTGACCTCACCCAGTGATTAAATAATAAAAATGAAACAAAACAATTTGACTTTTAAAAATAAGACAAGATTGACATATTATGTGACTCTTGTGCTGTATTGAATCTGTTTATTATGGTCCCGTTAATGATATTTGATTCAAAAATATTCACTGGACATCATCTTACCATGGTGAAGTGAAGTGTTCATCCATATTTATGACTGGCATCAATCTTTCATCATCATTGTTTCCTACAAGGATAATTGCAGACAGATCAACTCGTCCTCATCTAGCCACTTAACAGCCTCTGTATGTGCATTTTCTCTTCTGGCAATAACTGCCTTGGGTTCTCTTTGCCCACTAGAAGCGATTCTCAAAGGACGTATGCGTTTTATCTGAGGTGATTCTTGAACAGTTTGGGTGTGCACATTCTCCTGAGCCCGAGCTCTGTGTTGTCCTGCATGTTTCTTCAACATTGTTTGTGAGGCAAAATATAAGTGACATACTTTGCAAATTCGATCAAGGAAGCTGGTCTGGAAAGATGGGCAATAAAACTCCTGTTGATCTCGGCATAATGCCAATCAAATTTGAGATTTTGTGCAAGGAAGAAAACTTATGAGAATCTGCATCTACTCTTTCTGAAGCTCTAAGTCCATCAGTTGTTTGGTTAATTGTGATCAGAGGAATGAAAGAATCTCGAAGGCAGAACGTTGAAATATGAGCTTCGTACTTTGTCGCAACATTTTATGTCCCGGTATTTCCCAATTTGTGTGAAATATTGGTTGGTGCGAACATGATTGTCAAACCATTCCTGATCCTTCGATATCAGTTCTGCTGCATCCAATTCAGAGTTATGAATAACACATTCAGGAGATACGCATTTCATGCTATTTTGACATAAAACTAATTCAAATGTTTCACAAAATTTGTGAAAATTATTTTTAAAGCTATTTAAATTCTACTAAAAATAATAAATTAAAAAAATAAATTTTTTTTAAATTAAAATGTGTTACATCACACATCCCCCTCCCCCTGTCACACTTTATTACACCCCCTCCCCCCTTGGAGCGTGACGTACTTTATGGACGGCCCCTAAGTGTATAAAGTATCATTTTAATTTGACAGCCATAATTCGTTTGCGATTAAGATGCAAGTTATAGGTTACTGAAGGCAGCGGCGTAGTGTAGGTATACGCCGCCCGGGGCAGAACCGAAATGTGCCCCCCCCCCGAAAAATATGTTAATGCTTTAAGGGTCCGTACATAAATGACGTCACGCACCTAGGGGTGGGGGGGTTCCCATATTTGTGACGATGTTTGACGAGGGGGAGGGGGGAGTTTAAGAATTGTGTCGTCACACGTGAAAACACGCTACTTTAAATCAAAGTTCCACTTAAATATTCGATTTCTTACTATTTATTTTATAACGTTTTACATGGATTCACGCATATTTCGATATTAAAGTGTAGATTTACACTAAAGACATACTAAAATGACAATAAATTGATTTGAAACACGCTCATTTTCAAATAGAAAATATTGCTGTTGGGGGGGGGCACAGCTTTGTGACGTAATATTGGAGGGGAGGTCTAAGTTTTTGTGACAAAGTAAAGATAGTCTTTATTAGATAGTAATAATAAAGCCACAATACATTTTTATGTTAGAAATAAAGAGAAAATCTTCATTTCTTGAACAAAATTGAAGTTTTATGATTTTCCTCATTGCACAATCTTTCATGTATCAATGTTTTCTGCCATACCATGCTCAATAGCCAAAATAACTATTGATTAGATAATCTTGGTGTATTCGTTATTGATGTTAATTCATTTTTTATTAACTTAATTTTAGAGAAGCTATTTCAACACATTGCATTATTTAAGACAAAGTTCGAATTAATTATATTATTTTAGGCAAGGTAACTTCTAGCCTAAATATATTGAAAAACTTGAATAAATTAACTGGTCTTGAATTCATTTGTTCTTTTTTACCCGTGGGGTTAAAATATTCCTTGTCTGACAATGACAAGTGGGATATTTTTTAGACACTAATTTGAAGGCAAAATTTCCAAGTCCAGTATATTAGCCGGTGTACGAAAATCTCATCTGCCAAAAATTCACATGAATTTTTACAGTAATCTAATGTTATGAAGAATAAAACTTTCTTCTCAACTGTTTTTCTTCACACCATGGATTCATATTTGCTTCGATCACCAAACATTTGCTCTCTCGTTCTTTGATTAGAAGATTCGATTAGATTAATGAGGTTTCCACATAAAATGTTATTAAATGTCAAAGCATCCTTTAGTATTCCATTAGTTTCTCTGTGAGAAGCCTCTGTTAAGCAGTTTTAGCACTATACGTCTGTAAATAATTTCGGTAATCTTTGATAAAAATTAGAAAATAAAAAGATTTATTTGTGACTATCAAAGCTCCTGCGTCTGTTCGTGTGTTGAGCTTTTTGTCTGCATCTATCAATTCTTCTATATATTTAAAAATAACCTCAAAATGGCTCCATGGTATATTCACTGTTTTGTATCCTGAATTCTATTTAATGTTATGCTTGTAGGAGCAATTTGATATTACACACGAAGTATGGACATGGAAAAGAATGCGTAGCAACGTTCTAGTGTACAAAAACAGTTAGAGGGTTCGTTTCAGTAGGAGTATAATGTAAAAAAAAATTGGTTAAGTGAACTCTATGAGGAAGATTTGACATTGACTCATTGACATTTAATTTATTGCGTCTTTCTTGAACTCCTGCATACTTTCGAGCCATGAAGAAGTATTAACAAACTTTGGGCCTCTACAGTCAATTATTTTAAGATCATCATTTATTTAAAATCAATTCAGAAATGTCGTAAGAAATTTTTTCCACTTAGTTTTGTTCTTTATTTATAGTCTTTTCTTTTTATCCAATTTCTGATTCTTACCAATTGCAAAAAAGCTTTGGTAATGTTGAGCGCCTGTTCATGAGTGGCTACTTTTGTGTTTATCATTATGTGTGCCAAGTTTTAATTCCATCAGATAAGCAATTTTATTCATTATTTTGTATTCATTCCACAAAATAAAGACATTAACATTAAAATAATTTTGCTTTGAAAGAAAAGACCATATAAGTACACCAACAACTTTGATCTAGTTAGTTTACCTAAGTTAAAATCGATTAAATGCACCAGCAGATAATTGTCATGTTCGTACACACTTCAGTCCCTATGTTTTTAAGCTCAGTAACATTAGTTTTAGAAGTCTTTAGATTAATAAAAGAATAGGAGTTTGAAATTTTGGCATTAGAAAATCCACTTATTCTAATATAGTTTATTCCTTTTTTTTAAAAAGTATATTTTTCTTTTATTTTGCTAAACTTTATTTATTTTTAGAAGCTAATTAACAACGACGAATTTGCTTCTACAAACAATGTGCCGCTCGGCGAATTCAATTGGCTAATGTTTCAAATTGATAGGGTACAGTAAGATTTGCTTTTACAACAAAGCAGCTCTCAAATTTTAAGAATCAATTAAGTTGATACCATATCAGTCAGGCTCTGTTTTTTCAGAATAGTAGAATTAGTATCAGAAGAATTTATGAAGTTTTGGTAGTTGAAACGTTCACATGCTTTATGATAGTTCCTTTATTTCTTTTATTAATTTCTTATTTGGCTGTTAATTTATTTCGATTAAAAGCTCTACTTTCTTATCAAATTTTCATTGTTAGAAACTTTATAAAAACTACTGAGAATTTGCCGCCCCTGGCAAAGTGCCGCGGGGCATTCATCCCCTTCCCCCCCCCTCGCTACGCCACTGACTGAAGGGTATATGTTTGAACAGACAAATGGGTGACGTTGAATAAATTAAATTAAATTGATAAAGATAATATTAATAATAATAAAACAGAATTGTCTTTGCGTCACATGAGCCAATGTCTTAATTTTTAGATAGGAATATTGTATTAGAAGCAAAAATATTTTACCCTCTTAATCCCCCAAAAAACAATTTTTTCAATGTATCTTAAGTCTTCTGACTTCCTATTGAACAACAAACAGCTGACACCTATCCACGTAGAAGACACCAAACATCTGGGACATCCCTATTTGAAGTTGAGCCGCAACGAAAATTAAATAGCTGCACAAATCGATTCAATCTACTGTTCAAATTATAGCTGACATCAGTTAACGTACTACCCTATCGAATTTAGAGTTTAACTTCTTAGTTTGTCCGTCATCGACTACACCAAAGTTGTCAAGCCTATTCCAAATCAACATCGTAACATTCTTTATCAGACTTATTAAGGCGGGAACTGCTGCATCGAAAAAGACAAAATTTATGTTCGGAGACTCTAAAACATTTGTTAGGGAAAGAAACAAAATGAGTATTCTATATTCTATATTTGTATTGACGGAAGCTACTTGGTCCACACATCAACTTATTTTAGTGTTCCTTGTCTTGTGTTTCGCTACCATGTGTTGCTTTCTTAGAACGTGTTCCTTTTTTTAAATTTTTATAATTTTTTGTTTTCCTCTCAAATTTATTATGAAATTTTCGTCTAGTCCATGGGTGGTCGGACCTGTAATTGAGAGCCATTTTAAAAATAACGAATTAAAGTCCCAATCAGAATAAGTTCGTTTAGCACGAGCAATATTCCAAGCGATAGTATAACTTGTCTCATTTGAAGTAAAACCTTCTATGCTAAATACAGAAAGAAATGTCTGCTGGTGACACATTCCCGACTTTAACTCGGCAAGCTTGCTTTTTCTTAATTCAGATTGCAGTAGATACGGTGATGCAATCTCCTCATGAATTTTTTCATAGTATCGCTTCAAACTGATGGTTTTGTAATTTGCTAGCGTTTTTTGGCAGAGGGTGCTAATTGGCTTAACGTCTTTATCGATAAATGCAAAGTTGCATTTTCTTCTTTGTATTTTCGTTCCCCCCATCCAATCAAAAACAAATCGCTCCCTCAAACTTTCAAAATTTAAACAAAACCCACATTATTTTCAACCCTTCGCGTGGGTCAAGTTTTTTTTAAAACTTTAATTTATTTTGTATCTTATATATTTCAAACAAAAAGTTTTTATTTCATAAATTGTTCGCGAGCTTTAATCTGAACACAGAAGAGCCGAGCGCGGCTCGCGAGCCGGAGTTTTGCCACAGTTAGTTCAGTCTATACCTCTAATATTCTGGAAGCTTCAGTTACTCTCTTGAAACTTTGGCCAACTAAACTAAACACATATTCTGTAGGCCTGAGACTAGTCTCTTAAGGCCTTGGCTTGTACCTGGGCAACCTGCTCCATCTACTGAGCAGTGCCATACAACATTGTCTTAACGTGGGACTCTTTTGCCTCCCTAACCTCCCCGGCTATGTCTTACGCGGGACACGACGTCAACAGGTGACTGTCTCAGAGGCTAGGCTGCAATCCAAAATCTTTGGCTAACAACTGGGTAACCTGCTCCATCTGCTGAGCAGTGCCACTCAACATCTTCTGAGTGTAAGACTCTTTCGCCGTCCTAGTTTTTGTTAACATGTCTTTATTGCAAAGCTATAATATAGCTTATAGAAATTATTCTCAGGATAACATCTGGTGTGGAAGAAGCCAGCCATTTCTTTGCCGTGTCTAAATAGTAGCCAAATGACGGACAAAGGTTGGTGAACAAACAGATTTAGTTTAGAGATCATGAATGAACGCGATAGTGCACACCACGAAATCGGATTTTCTTCACACACCAAGGAAAAGGGAACTTCCTTTTTGCGCCGTTTTCTTTTTAGATTTGTACAGTGTGCATACAGTATACAGACTTATAAAGGCGAGAAAATCTTAACTATTTACGACAAGATAGTGTAAAATATTGTAAATGTTTTGAAACTGATGTAAGTGTAAGTCTTGTACAGCCTCTTTAAATCTTTTGACAGGAAGAGAGAGAGAACAAGATAGAGAGAGAACAAGAGAGAGAGAGAGAGAGAACAAGAGAGAGAGAGAGACCAAGAGATTGAGAGACCAAGAGAGTGAGAGAACAAGAAAGAGAGAGAGAGACCAAGAGAGATAGAGAGCGCTTACTATCTGCTAGTGAAATAACAGATTAAGCATATTGCACACTGATTTTATTATTTCTGGTTATCAAAATCCAATGTCACTCCTCTACCTCTAACATGTAGATCTGTCAAAATAACGCATTTATAAGTATCCAGATGAAATTCCCGATATATGTCGTGCAAAAAATAATATGTATTATATCATTTCAATTTAATTGAAATACTTGTTTTAAGTTATTTGTACTGATGACGGCAATAAAAAAACGGCTATTTGCGTGTTATTTTATCAATAAAGCTTTAGTTAATTTCTTATTACACTATTCTTTTGTGTATCTTGAATTTTATTTCCTGCAAAAAATCATTTCTTAGATTTCTCAGATGATACGTGATACCAGCGAAATTCCTTGCTTTAATGATTTTAAAAAAGAAATAAAAGGTTTAGGCGTAAAAAGTAGTGGCTGTTAGATTATCATCATACTTCATGGGCGTGAACATTTGTATAATGGATTAGGGGACCGTCCATAAATGACGTCACGCCCCTGGGGGGGGATCACCCATTTGTGACGATGTGTGACTAGGGGGAGGAGTGTTTAAGAAGTGTGACGTCACATCCAAAAACGCGCAATTTTAATAAAAGTTCCACCTAAATATTTGATTGCTTGCAATTTATTTAATGAAGTTTTACATGGCTTCACACGTGTTACCATATTAGAGTGCAGACTTACACTAAATACATATTTAAATGACAATTTTAAAAGCCCGTAAAAACAAAGTTTTTTTTACTATAAATCCTTTATATTATATTTGAGACATAACTAAAAGTATTGATTGTGTTCAATATAATACGCACCGCGTGACAGACTAGCATAAACATTTACACATCGGGAAAATATTATAAAAGTATGTTCAATATAATACGCACTGTGCGACAGACTAGCATAAAAATTTACATGCTACATTGAGATACATAGATATAATCTAAAAATTCATTAATTTAGTTACAGTACATTGGATCGATTTGAAATTTTGATAGATCATTTTTATCGTCGCCACGAGTCTGCTTGCAAAATTTCAGCGCGATATGATACGAGGAATTGGATTAAAATTCGATTCAACGTTTTTGCGACAAACAATCAATCAGAAGCCACGAGTTAATATAAAGAATATAAAAAGTAGCTTACAATATGCTAATTTTCATTTTGAAAATTCTATGGGGGTGGGGGTAAAAGCTTTGTTACGTCATATTGACGTCTAATTGACGTCTAAGTTTTTGTGACGAAGTGTGACAAGGGGGAGGGGTTTAAAAATCGGCCAAAATTGCGTGACGTCATTTATGGACGGCCCCTTACCAAAGCAGCAGGGATCCTACTAATATATTGTGCGGTTCTTGTATTAGAGTGCGTGATTGGTTCATGAATCGCAGCATTGTTTGGTAGGTTGAACATTTCTGCCCGCCGTTGTTTTGTGGAGAATTAGCTCCACTGGCGCTATATATTTAGAATATTTCAAATCTTGTTGGTTCAAGGCTATTGTAATAGAATGTGTGGCTGGTCAAGTGACAAGGCTTTAACACACTATAGTCTGGTTAACAACTGTCTTTAATCACTATATACAATTCACTGTGATCAACTGTACAATCAACTACCTAAGCAGCTCGTATGCAATCAACTGCAATCAACCCCGGTGCCTCATGAACCGTACATTTATAGCCAGCTATTCTCTCAGTCCTTGACCAGCACGCTTACAGTTCACCTCTCATACCACGTGTTTCATACTAGGTCAAGTCATTGCATTCTCATACAATGTAAACACAACAACACGTCTCTCACAGCTATTACATGTTTATTATTAATTCTTTCAGATATCCATGTGCCTGTTCCGATATACGGTCAACTGAAAAATGATTATTTCAGTTGAAATTTTGAAGGATACAAACAAACTCATCAAGTTTGTCTTCTATGCTGCACTGATTTTGACAGCCGTTTCACTAACTCTGTTCATCAAGGTTGTACACGTAGATGACACGCCACTGCGCACAAGTCCAATATCTCACCTACATACCAGTGACACGTTGGAACTACGCAGCAATATTACGTTGGACCGTCTCTCAAATCTCGCGTCGGAACTACTAGACAATGTTACATCCGCCAGAAACGCAAGAGTAACAAACGCCCCTGTGTATAATTTAACCTTGTTCCAAAAAACAAGAGCAGACGACCGTTTCTACGAGCTGATGGAACTGTTTGACAGGGTGATGACCAAAAATAGCCTGACGTATTTTCTCTACGGGGGAAGTTTGCTGGGTTCCTACAGACACCACGGATTGGTTCCTTGGGATGATGATCTTGACGTCATTGTACCCGAGTCTCTGAAGGATTCGGTCAGAAAAGTATTCGTTCAAATCCCTCAGGCGGATTACGTCATTTACTTTAGCCTAAATTGCCACTGGAAGCTGTTCTCGTCTCGCTGGGATCCGATAGAGGGCGTCCCTTGGAAGTTTCCGTTCCTTGACATATTCTTCTACGCAGCCAACGAAACCCATATCTGGGACTCGTGCCCTGATTATAAAATCTATTTCACTTACGCCAAGTCGATGGTATTCCCTTTGCGTAGGAGACCTTTCCTCAACCTGTCTTTGCTGGCTCCTCGTCACACGAGAGCTGTGCTCACCAAGACGTACAGCATCAGTTCCTGTCAGTCGAGCTATTTTTGTCACAGTTCAGAGCAGTACAAAAACTACACCGACGTCCCATGCTCAAAGTTGCATTCCCTCCACCCCTTTGTGACAAGAACTACGGTCACAGGAGGTTGCAAGGAAACTTTGATGGACCAAGGAAACATAACGCGAGTTTTCTTTGACAGGGGAGTAAGTTGCTAGCTCCTCTGCGTGTATGCACGTGCATGTGTCAGTAGATTTTTTTTCTCTCTGCGAAAGCGATATTCTGTTTATATTACATGGGTAATTTGAGCATGTTATTGTAGATAAGATTTTTATGTTGATAAATTTAAATGAAACTGTTTAAGTAAATGTTATTAAGTGTAAATTAAATTTGTAAAAACAAAAAGGTTTTTCGACTCTGTACTTTGACAAGGGACAATTTATTATCCAGTTCTCTGGATAAACATTTTTCACAATATAATATAATACAATTTTACCACCGTTTCTAAAGGCAAGCTTGTTCCCATGGCTAAGGGCATCCCTGAGTCCACCCATCTCCGAATGGGTACCTGAAATTAGTTGTTATTAGTAATAGTAATTAATTCCACCACATGTTATGGCACTGATTCAAATTACTTCATTACATGTCTATTTTCAAAATAAAGGAAAATAGTGTAAAGCCGAACACATCCTCATGAACATAGTGTCATTGTATACACCACACTCATATATAACACTGTATACACCACACTCATATATAACACTGTATACACCACACTCATATATAACACTGTATACACCACCCTCATATATAACACTGTATACACCACACTCATATATAACACTGTATACACCACACTCATATATAACACTGTATACACCACACTCATATATAACACTGTATACACCACACTCATATATAACACTGTATACACCACACTCATATATAACACTGTATACACCACACTCATATATAACACTGTATACACCACACTCATATATAACACTGTATACACCACACTCATATATAACACTGTATACACCACACTCATATATAACACTGTATACACCACACTCATATATAACACTGTATACACCACACTCATATATAACACTGTATACACCACACTCATATATAACACTGTATACACCACCCTCATATATAACACTGTATACACCACCCTCATATATAACACTGTATACACCACACTCATATATAACACTGTATACACCACACTCATATATAACACTGTATACACCACACTCATATATAACACTGTATACACCACACTCATATATACACTGTATACACCACACTCATATATAACACTGTATACACCACACTCATATATAACACTGTATACACCACACTCATATATAACACTGTATACACCACACTCATATATAACACTGTATACACCACACTCATATATAACACTGTATACACCACACTCATATATAACACTGTATACACCACACTCATATATAACACTGTATACACCACACTCATATATAACACTGTATACACCACACTCATATATAACACTGTATACACCACACTCATATATAACACTGTATACACCACACTCATATATAACACTGTATACACCACACTCATATATAACACTGTATACACCACACTCATATATAACACTGTATACACCACACTCATATATAACACTGTATACACCACACTCATATATTAACACTGTATACACCACACTCATATATTACACTGTATACACCACACTCATATATTACACTGTATACACCACACTCATATATTACACTGTATACACCACACTCATATATAACACTGTATACACCACACTCATATATAACACTGTATACACCACACTCATATAACACTGTATACACCACACACATATAACATGTATACACCACACTCATATATAACACTGTATACACCACACTCATATATAACACTGTATACACCACACTCATATATAACATTGTATACACCACACTCATATATTACACTGTATACACCACACCATATAACATGTATACACCACACTCATATATACACTGTATACACCACACTCATATAACACTGTATACACCACACTCATATATTACATGTATACACCACACTCATATATTACACTGTATACACCACACTCATATATTACATGTATACACCACACTCATATATTACACTGTATACACCACACTCATATATTACACTGTATACACCACACTCATATATTACACTGTATACACCACACTCATATATTACACTGTATACACCACACTCATATATTACACTGTATACACCACACTCATATATTACACTGTATACACCACACTCATATATTACACTGTATACACCACACTCATATATTACACTGTATACACCACACTCATATATTACACTGTATACACCACACTCATATATTACACTGTATACACCACACTCATATATTACATGTATACACCACACTCATATATTACACTGTATACACCACACTCATATATTACACTGTATACACCACACTCATATATTACACTGTATACACCACACTCATATATTACACTGTATACACCACACTCATATATTACACTGTATACACCACACTCATATATTACACTGTATACACCACACTCATATATTACACTGTATACACCACACTCATATATTAAACTGTATACACCACACTCATATATTACACTGTATACACCACACTCATATATTACACTGTATACACCACACTCATATATTAAACTGTATACACCACACTCATATATTAAACTGTATACACCACACTCATATATTACACTGTATACACCACACTCATATATTAAACTGTATACACCACACTCATATATTACACTGTATACACCACACTCATATATTAAACTGTATACACCACACTCATATATTACACTGTATACACCACACTCATATATTAAACTGTATACACCACACTCATATATTACACTGTATACACCACACTCATATATTACACTGTATACACCACACTCATATATTAAACTGTATACACCACACTCATATATTACACTGTATACACCACACTCATATATTAAACTGTATACACCACACTCATATATTACACTGTATACACCACACTCATATATTACACTGTATACACCACACTCATATATTACACTGTATACACCACACTCATATATTACACTGTATACACCACACTCATATATTAAACTGTATACACCACACTCATATATTAAACTGTATACACCACACTCATATATTAAACTGTATACACCACACTCATATTAAACTGTATACACCACACTCATATATTAAACTGTATACACCACACTCATATATTACATTGTATACACCACACTCATATATTAAACTGTATACATCACACTCATATATTACATTGTATACACCACACTCATATATTAAACTGTATACACCACACTCATATATTAAACTGTATACACCACACTCATATATTACATTGTATACACCACACTCATATATTACACTGTATACACCACACTCATATATTAAACTGTATACACCACACTCATATATTAAACTGTATACACCACACTCATATATTAAACTGTATACACCACACTCAAATATTAAACTGTATACACCATACTCAGAAAGTACTTTGACTCAATTTATATTTTGTCTCAAAGTTATGAACAAACTGAGAATTATAATGAACTTGTGCCGTGTCTGTATGTAAATACATGCTTGCTCATGCACACAGACAATAACTGCAGTTTTTAAGCGTGTGCGTCAAACTATGGTTGTTTGTTCAGATAAACAGTAAAATCATTTAATATACTACATGTAATTTGACTCTCTTGTATAACAATAAAATCCAAAAGCTGGTCCCAAATACTGTGCACGTACTGTGCTGTAAAGTGAAACATGACTTAACAAAAGAATGTTGATGTTGAACGTTATTGAAACAGATTACCAAAAATTCCTCCTTATAGCAATGTTGTAAGTAAAAAAATAATTGTAATGAAATGTGAAAAGCGGGAAAAAATTGTAATGGTGAATAATTACATTTTTTGAGTGAAAAATAATGGTAATGGTGTATAATTACAAAAATTGGTCATATAATTATATTGGTAATTTACATTTTAATGTCATTATGCGCAGTGGCGTCACTAGGCGGGGGCGAGGGGGGCGGGCCGCCCCGGGTGACACCCATCAGGGGGGTGTCACCCGAGCCTAAAATGTTACTGTGTACGATTTTATGTCAGAAAAAAAAATGAAGACACATTTTTTCATCTAGAAAGAAATTAAGAAATACAAATACGTTAAACGCAAAATTTTTTATTAAAAAATATCCGTTAACTTGCAATAATAAAACAGTCCCAACACACAAACAACATTAAAACAAATTACGGAAAAAAAGAAAAGAAACGTCGCAGCTGAGAGATATTTTAAAAAGGCTGAACAAGAAAGAGGCAGTGTCTTATGTTTTAAAAGATATAAAGCTATTTTGGGCTTTGACACACGGACACCATGGACGAATCCCACCTCATGACTCCCCCCCACCACAGTGGGGGGGGGGATAAGATTTTTATCAAAAAAAAATCAATCAAAAGATGGGTTTTCTTTGTTGATGTTTTTTTTTGACGAAAATTATGAATTCAATGTCTTTGAGTTTTGAGTTAATATTTTGTTTTATATATATTTATTAAAGGCGTGATATGCATGTTTATTTACAGGTAGTCCCCCGGTTACGACGGTCCCATCGTGGTTACGAACGCTCCCCCATAAAGAATAATAGTATGCGTTATTCCGTATTTTTTATTTATTTTTTTAAAAACTTTTTTTTTCATTGGGTATCGAACTGTTGTCTCTAGTTGAAATTTAAAAAAATTATTGGAAAAATATGTATTATTATTATTTGAGCCTACAACTTTCGTTTGTGAATTTTTCTCATGGTGAAGTTATCAATCAAGTCAGTAAAGCTAAGAAAGCTTACTAGTAAGTTCCTTTTCAATGCTCATTAGAGAGAGCATATTCAGTCTTTGTTGTCCCATGCAAATTCTAACTCATTTTATATTCTTTTCAACTTTGAAAATGATTGCTCTCAGTTGCAGTTTGATGTCATCATTGAGAGATAGATGAGAAGTGCGATGTGTACATTTGTAAAGATCTGTGTGAAATTTAGCTCATTCAAAAGCAGCAAAATGTTCAGCTCTGTGCACGTGTTTTGTGTTTGGCATTGGGGTACTTTCTTTTCCTTACCCTGATCCTGGACAATAACTTTTTAAAAGAGTTTTAAAAATTGGACTAATTCTGAAGGTAAGCAGTCTTCGAAATCACTTGAATATTCTTCCATTATCTTGGCTGATGTCCATCGGATGGCGAAATTGCTGAGCTCAGATAGGTTTGTAAGAAAGCCAAATTTCTCATGGATGTCTTTATATGGGCCTAACCGATGTTGTAGGGATCAATAAAGTTTGTCAATGATTACCAGAAATACCTCAACCTTGAAACTTTTGTCTCGGGGAGAATACTGTTTTGGTGATGTCCCTTTATCAAACTGACGCCCTTTTTCTATCACTTTTTTTTTGGATAGCATTCAAGATGGTTCATACTCTTTTTAAATCCCTTATATTAACCGCGGAAAATTAGAAGTCAAAATTGACCCACTTCCCGTCATGCCATCGAGCTGAAATTTGGCACACGGACCTGTGTCACCTAACAATGCATCGTATTAAAAATTCAGATCGATCGAACGTTCAGGTTTTAAATAAATGCATTTTTAGTTTATCTATATAAACTATATGTAGAGGTCGCTATCGTTTACATTTTACGGGTGTTGACTTCACCCCAGCCATAAGTGAACACATCTCGTGTTTTAACCAGGTGTACCGGCGTGCTTTTGTTTACATTTTGCGTGTCACGCGAGGCTCGGTCCATCGATCGGTGACCAGCCATTCCCCTCTTCCGTCCCCCAGGGTTATAACCAAAAGGCCGTTAAGAGAGATTCAGTCTGTAAATGTTTGTCGCATTTGAATATAATCAATACTTTTAGTTATGTCTCATATATAGGGATTTATAGTCAAAAACTTTGTTTTTACGGGGTTGTTTTTATTTACCACGGACTTGTCCTTTCCTTTGTCTTCATAGGAATCAAATTAAGAATGCTGTCTTTTAACAAACTCAATTAGAGACTTCCTTTCTAAAATTGTTTCCCGAATTTTAAGTAAAATAGCGACTTCCAGTTGTTCAAGTTCCTTTAGAAATCCTTCTGTTTCAAGTAGACAGTCACGTGGCTGATTTTCGTTTGTTGCTAATTCTTCCAGTGCTGCAATATTCGCATGGTATAAGTTATTAACAGACCTTACAGCATCATGTCAGGCTAACCATCTTGTGCCAGACAAGAGTTTGTTAACATGTATTAATTTCATGTGTTTTTAAGGTACCTGTCAACGATGAGTAGATGCAACAAGCCGAGTATAAAGATTTTGCATAAGAAAAAAATCTGACTGCATCAGGACAACCTGATGCACTTTTCCCAACCAAATTAAGGGAATGAGCTGTGCACGGCACATAATGAGCAACACTGCACTTTTCTCGAAGAATAGCCCAGTTTCCGTTATACTTCCTACTCATATTTGCAGCATTACCGTAATAATGTCCAAGTCATTTTCAGAGATTCATACAAACATTTGCCTGCATCTTTATTATACACTATAATAAGTTTGGAGTACCTTAATTTATTGGTGGCCGCTGCTTTAGCCCGTTCAGCACCCCCCTTTTAATCCGTAATAGGGTGTGGGGGTCACGCATCGGTTACGATGTGTGACGAGGAGATGGGGTTAAAAATGTGACGTCACATAAAAAACGCGCAACTTTAAATAAAAGTTTTACTTAAATATTTGATTGTTTACCGTTTATTTAATGACGTTTTTGATGACTTCACGCGTGTTACGACATCAGAGCGCAGACTTACCATAAATACATATTTAAATGAAAAAAATAATAATTTGCAACATGTTAATTTTCATTTTACACCCCCCCCCCGGGCTTGGGGGGGGGGTGTAAAAGCTTTGTGACGTCAAAGGGGTGGGGTATAAGTATGAAGCTGGGGGAGGCTTGGGTAAAAATCGGCATCCTCGCGTGACGTCATTTTCAGTCGTGAAGGGGTGACACCATGAGCTACCGCCCCGGGTGACACCAACCCTAGTGACGCCTCTGATTATGCGCAAGTCTGATAACCAAATAACGTGTTTCTCCAACCATGTGGCATGTAAAATATTTTAAAAAGTTGGACCATAATTTATTTGCAGGGGTCTCAAATTTGGATGAAGGCATGTGACATTTTAAGAGTTGTGTCATGTGCAACACCCCTAACCCCCTCACCAAATACAACCCTAAACAAAAAAAATTCATACATATTTTACTCATTTTACTCCTGATTACTAATATTTACTTGCTTAAAATCACATTTTATTTTTATAAGTATGTTTAGTAAATAAAATTTTTAAAAAAAATAATGTGCACCTTTACTAGCTGTCTAAATTTCAAGAATAGTAACATTTTTGTAAGCTTACTTGCCACAAAAAATCACTTGGTGGACCGCCTGCGGCCGCGTGTTTCAGACTCCTGCTTTATCGTATATCAGGCATTTAAGACGGTGGAGACGTTGGAGGCTTGTCCTTTTGTCACTTTGTCGTTTTGTCACTTTGTCGTTTTGTCACTTTGTCGTTTTGTCACTTTGTCGTTTTGTCACTTTGTCGTTTTGTCACTTTGTTGTTTTGTCACTTTGTCGTTTTGTCACTTTGTCGTTTTGTCACTTTGTCGTTTTGTCACCTTGTTATTTTTTCAACTTGTTGTTTTGTGACCTAGTCGTTTTTTCACCTAGTCGTTTTGTAACTAGTTTAGTCTTTTGTCACTTAATCATGGAACTTCACCAAAACAAACACTTTGAGAGACATGTTGTGGTGTTTACATTGTATGAGCATGCAAGGACTTGACCTAGTATGAAACACGTGGTTTGTGATGTGAACTGTAAGAGTGTGTGGTCATGGACTGGGAGGACTTCTGACCGGATAGACGGTTCAAAAGGCAAACGAGGTGGTTGATTTTACAGTTGATTGTAGTGGATTGTACAGTTGATTGCAGTGGATTGTATAGAGTAATTAAAGACAGTTGTTAACCAGAACACAGTGTGTTTAAGTCTTGTTACTTGACCTGCAAGTTCTATTACAAACATAGCATCAGTGAAGAAACCGAGGATGGCTGATAGAAAAAGTGAGTATAGATCTAAATGAAATTAATGGTAACATTGCGGTGGTAGCGAGGAGATGTAAAATGTGAAGGAAGAAAAACATTCAAGTCAAACGGTGTCAAAGTCTCCTTGGTCTGAATGAGATTGTCCACAAGTTGACCGTGGAAATGATACAAAGAAAAACATTCAAGTCAAACGGTGTCAAAGTCTCCTTGGTCTGAATGAGATTGTCCACAAGTTGATCGTGGAAATGATACAAAGAAAAACATTCAAGTCAAACGGTGTCAATGTCTCCTTGGTCTGAATGAGATTGTCCACAAGTTGACCGTTGAAATGATACAAAGAAAAACATTCAAGTCAAACGGTGTCAATGTCTCCTTGGTCTGAATGAGATTGTCCACAAGTTGACCGTGGAAATGATACAAAGAAAAACATTCAAGTCAAACGGTGTCAAGTCTCCTGGTCTGATGAGATGTCCAAAGTGACGTGGAAATGTACAAAGAAAAACAGTCAAACGGTGTCATGTCCCTTGGTCTGAATGAGATTGTCCACAAGTTGACCGTGGTAATGATACAAAGAAAAACATTGAAGCCACACGGTGTCGTCTCTTTGGTCTGAATGAGATTGTTCACAAGTGAATGGTAATGATACAAAGCGGCAATTTGTGGCCTCATAAATTGTCAGAACTCTTGGTATTAATTTTTGTGTATTTATATGTAGGTCAATTAGAGGTCATGTGAACTACTGATTTAGCCTTCGTTATCGTTTACAATTACTGTGTTATTTCCCGCCCAGTTTCCTACTAACCACAACTCTTGCGTGTAACGTTCAATTTGAGAGGAAAACTTTATTCTCAAGAAGGTTAAACAGAAAATCAAATCGTTTGAACACTAGACTTTGGGGTCCTTCAAAAGTTCCTTTTTTTTACAAATAAGATGGTGATTTTTTTAATATCGAAAATTTTTAGGCTTGCGATTAGTTAATTATTGAAAGCTTATAGCTGTTGTTTAGTTGGTGTGAGTACTTAACGGTACTACGACACCGAGTTCTATAACTAGGACAATAACTGTGTGTGTATTTTTTTTTATTCGTGGACTGATGCAAGCTGAAATTTCTAATTGTTTAGAATATTATAAACTAAGTTTGGTATAATCTTAAATTAAATCAGTTAATTCATTTCTTATTCGAATACAATTAGCATCGAGTTTTCCTGAAGTTCTATTTGTAAGATAATGACCAGTTTTCCTTACTGTTTTTTCTCCACATCCTGCTTTTAAGGGGGCCATTTAATTTATTTAAATCATGAGAAAGGTTAAATTTTAAAAATAATCTAAAGTGGCACGTAATGTATTCTGATAACTTGTTCTAAGCCTGAAATTTCTACCAAACACATTGGCAGATAACAATCGTAGAAGCGCAGCAATGCTCTACATTATTATCTCGTATGGAATTGGGTACAAACTGTGATGTAAAGATTACGTTGTGACTAGAACAAAGATGACTAAAAAAAACTATAAAATTTACTCTGCATTAAGAAAGTGAATGTGTTTGTCAAGATCTTAAATGGACACTCTTTACAATGGCTGCGCTCAAATGGCCTGGACCTAAAATGTGAGGCAGCAATCAAATTTAAAAAAATGTCATTCAATATTCGACATGTCTTAGATTCCGGTCACTCCTAAAAGCATTGACAGGCGGGCGTTGCTGAGAAAATGCGATCTGGTGTCTTCATCAGAGAGGAGCGCGATGCGTCTTAACTTTTAAGAAAGTTTATTTTAAGTCTGTGGTGATGATATTTAAGACTTAGTTGAAACATATCGCAATCGTCACCCGAATTGAACCTGATGGCTTCGGAATGAAAGATGTTTTTCAAGCCGTTGCAGTGTTGCAGTGTGATGTAAGAAAAGTCTTCGAACATATTAAAAATTATTCATTAAAAGAGAGCCTTGTCCCCAAAGTCATCATGAAGCGTCAAAGTTTACAAAAAGATGGATAGAGATCTTACGTGATGTGAAAAGGGAAAGAAAAAAAAAGTAAATAGCTGCAGTAGTCAGGAATTTTAGTTGGCTGCATGTGCCAAGGCTCTATCTACACAGACGCACTTTCTATACAGAAGTTTATTGCGTCCTACGTTCTGTTATGAACGTATTGGCAAGTGATGCAGCATTCACAGGGACCACGCTATTCCCAGGCACCTTTGTCTCCCTAACTACTGTCAGATACCCATTCCGAGCTGGGTGGACTCAGGGACACCCTTGGCCCCGGGAACAAATGGTACCTTCATGGAGATTCGAACCCGTTGCCCTCTTAATAGCAACACACAAACTTTTCCTTTGAAAACAGCACCTGAATACAAACTCAAAAAGATGACTTTAATGGGATGTAAAAACTCAAATCAAACGCACGATCGATTTATTTATCCCATACGAAAGAGCACACACTGTAATGGCTTTTTATATGGTTGAATTTTATCAAACTCTAATAGACATCACGCCACTTTAGGAAGGGGTGTGTGGTTTGTTTTGTCTGATCCAATTATTTATGTCTATAAAGGACGACCTGTTCAATGGATGTTACTGACAATTCTCCAATAATGCATGTAGGTAAAGTGTATTGAACTAGATGAGTCCAACAGCTGCTGATGATAGCGTAACCAGCCAGATACAGGCTGGAAATATCAGTTCAGTTATCTTGTTAACATAGGCTTTTAATGGTGTTTTGATCCTTGAATACTTGAGTTTCAGTTTAAATTTTTTAAGTAGATTTATTTCATAATTAAATCGCTTTAGATAACAGTGGTGTAAATAGTGTATATTTAAGTTTGTTCTTCTCTTAAATCTGCAGCAATTAAGCACAAAAGTGTTTTTCATCAGCGATAATAAGTAGACATTGTGTCTCGAAATTATTGTTATGTCATTTAAAGGTATTAATGTATATTTAATTTTTAAACAATAACAATCCAGAAATGTATACAAACAATAATACAATATTTGTTTGTTGGACTTAGTTTCGGATATATAATTTCATGTAGAGAACTTCTAAATGGGTTAGGATTACAAACTTTGAAAGGAAAATCGTCTGTTTATCAAGTGCGTCTCTCTCTCTCTCTCTCTCTCTCTCTCTCTCTCTCTCTCTCTCTCTCTCTCTCTCTCTCTCTCTCACTCTCTCTCTCTCTCCCTGTTGGTCTCTCTCTCTCTTGGTCTCTCTATCTCTATTATTCTATCTTTCTCACTCTCTCTCTCTTTCTCTCTTGGTCTCTCTTGGTCTCTATTTAGGTCTCTCTCTCTCTCTCTCTATTATTACTAGGTTGTGCTGCGGCGCCGTGGCGCCTACGGCACCCGCCTTTTGTAATACCCAAAAAAACGTAATATTAAACTTCCTGACATGTACACAGAGTATTTTATAATAGGGGTTGTAAGGCGCCCACTTTTTTAAACCAAAAAATAACTCTTCGATTCAGTCAGCACTGCTTACAACACAAATGCTGACGTAAAAGGTTCGTGCGTTGTTTGGTTAATGTTAATCTGGAAATCAAAATGATTATGATTTTTAATTAAGTCTATATTTTCAATTTTTTTTAAAAAAGCAAAGTGATGTCCCTTAGCGCTAGGCAGGATAATTGAGGGCAAATCTATATATGACTAGGTTGTGCTGCGGCGCCGTGGCACCCACTTTTATTTAGGGTGCCTACGGCGCCCACTTTTTTCAAAAGCCAAACTAACTTGTCATTATATGATAGATACGTAATATTAAACTTCCTTATATGTACACAAAGTATTTTATAATAGGGGTTATAGGGCGCCTACGGCGCCCACTTTTTTCTAGGTCAAAAGCCCAAGTAACGTATCCTTGTATGATAAATACGAAATATTCCTGAAATGTACATAAAGTATTTATATAATATTTTTACAGTGCTAATCACCACATAATTTTTAAAGTAATTTTAGAAATCAGCGCACCAAATTACTGCACAAAAAAATAACTCTTTGAGTCAGTCAGCACTGTTTACAACGCAAATGCCGGCGTCAAAGATTCGTGCGTTTTGGTTAATGTTAATCTGGAAACCAAAATGATGATGATTTTTAAGTGTATATTTTCAAAAAAATTTTTTTAAAGCAGAGTGATGCCCCTTAGCGTTAGGCGGGATAATTGAGGGTAAATCTAAATATGATTCTCTCTCTCTCTCTATCTATCTATCTCTCTCTCTCTCTTTCTCTCTATTTGTCTTTCATTTATTTCCCTTTTCTATCTCTTTTAGTTCTCTTTCTTGTTCCCTATCTATTTATATTTATATTTCTCATTTTCATTTCGCACTCTCTAAATATTCTGTTTCCCCTCTTCTCTCACACTCTCTTATTTCACTTTCTCTCTCACACACAATATTCTATTTTCGTTTTTTTCCCACACGCACGTTCCCACAGACGTAAACCTTCTAATAAACGGGTTATTTTATAAATAAATTTAAAAGCTTTGACTCATTTCCAGGTGTCTCCTGTTATGCCGTGATGTAAAAGACATCGGGTTCTTTCTTACACATAACATGAGTCTTTCACAAAATGTGTCACAGAAAAACAAAGAACTCCTGAATAAAAGAACCTTATTTATTGTCCTGATCGTACTAGTTACCTCAATAATCTTTCTTTACCTCATGGTGGACGCCAATGGATTCAACGTTGGTAATGTCTTCATGGGGAGTCTAGTTTCCACCAACTTGTCGGTTTTCAAATCTAGCAACCATTCGATAACCATTGAAAACTTCACAACAGGAAAGATGGACAACGTTGACACCCCAACTCTTCAGCCCAAAGGGTTTAACGAAGGTACGACTAACCCGTTTACGACATCAGTTTTTAACATCTCGCAAACAAGTTTAAAAACTTTAAATAATTTGAGCTATTTGACAGCAAGGACCAGGTCTCCAGATCTAACCACAACTTCGTTACCTCAAAACATTTCCCATTTTTTCAACAACAATCCTGTAAAGAGTGGATTTATGGAGCTAATCGCAATATTCGACAAGCTGATGACCCAGAACAAATTTGACCTACTTCCTTTACGGTGGTACATTGATCGGTTCCTACAGACACCACGGCATGGTTCCTTGGGATGACGATATTGACGTCATTGTGCCAATGAATATCAGACTACGACTCAAACAAGTTTTCTCCCCTGTCTCCACCGACTACGCACTGCACTTTGACCCCAAGTGTTTCGTCAAGTTGTTTCCGTCTCACGGTCGTCCCATTCCTCCATACGCCTGGCGTTACCCATTCCTAGATGTGTTTTTCTACGGAGAGAACTCAACGCATGTTTGGGACGCGTGTCCTGGTTTCACAAAACGTTACTGTTTTCTCAAGTCAAATGTATTTCCACTGCGCAGACGACCGTTTGGGAACCTGTCTCTGTTGGCCCCTCGTGACACCAAAGCGGTGATTGCCAAGACGTACAGTCTAGACGACTGCGCATCAAACACGTATAACCATTCCATGGAGTACAGCATCAAGGGAATCACCGTCAAGTGTTCTTTGTTACATTCCTTGCACCCGTTTGTGACGAGACAGACCGTGAACGGTGGTTGCAATGAAACTCTCATTTACCAAGGGAACATTACAAACGTTTTTTATGAATCCGATATCACATGCTAGCGTATTCTTACATATTTAAAATTTTGAATAACTGTATGTTAATTGTTTGTCTTTTACAAATTTTTTCTGTAACGGATTTATTTGAACGAAGCCCTTTCATATTAATAATAATAATAATAATAAATTGATTATTTATATAGCGCTATATCCCAGTAAGGAACTGGGCTCACAGCGCTTTACATGAAAGAAATAACATACTTATAAGTATTAAATTAACATTCATATCACAACAAACACACAAAATTACAATACATTATACATAAGCTACGTTAATCATTTACCAGTAATGTTGTTTCATCAATTTTAAAAATAAATTTTGAAAAGATGTGTCTTAAGTGCAGTCTTGAAGGACTTGGTTGTTTGAATACTACGTATGTGTAATGGTAGAGAATTCCATTGTTTGGCTGCACAAAAAGAGAACGACCTTTCACCAAACGTTTTGGTGCGTGTCGTAGGAACAGAGAGAACGCGTGTGTCTGCAGAAGATCTTAGCTTGCGAGTGGGTGAGTAGACCGACAAAAGTTCAGTAAGATACGATGGGCATGAGTCCGAAAAGAAATTGTGACAGAGAACGGCCAGTTTGTAATCAATACGGGCTTGTATAGGCAGCCAATGAAGTGAGCGAAGAAGTGGAGTAACATGGTCATGTTTTTTTGCCTTGAGCACCAGTCTGGCAGCTGAATTTTGAACTTTCTGTAGTTTTTCAATGCATTGTTTTGGCACACCTGACAGAAGAGAATTGCAGTAATCCATACGAGCCAGTACAAGAGCACAGACTAGTGTTTTTGTGGCACTAACTGTTAAGTAATGACGGATTGAGCTGATCTGACGAATGGCAGTGTAGGCAGAGCGACAGATGTGATTGATGAAGTTGTTAATAGACATGTTGTCAGAAATAATGTAGCCATGATTCCTAGTCGATGTTGTGAACAGAATATCCGAACTGGCTACGAGACGGAATCATTAACATGTTGAACGTTGGCAAGTTAGATGAAGAAGAAAGCAGCATTCAAATTCAATAATGTGTAATTTTTAAAATGAGGTGTCGTAAAAATTATTTGTTCTAGTGGGAACTTGGAAAAAGGAAATAGTTTTTAGAAAGTTCACTTACATAATTTGGATTTTTTCTTATTTCTTTACAAACTGTTACGTTCTAAAATGTGAATGATCTATATAAAAAAAACTCCTGCAAGTGAGAATTGTAATGTTAATTACTCAAGGGTCAAAAGTTGAGCATGTAAATAGGTTTATATAAAACTGCCTAAAGAATATCGCATAGAAATTCGTTTTAATAACAAATACGATTTTTAAAGGATAGAATATAAAGTTATAAAGCTAAAAAGGTTATTAAAAAAATTGAAAATGAAAAATACTAAAAGATATAATTATATGTGTACTGTTCATTTAAATTTGTCAGCCAAGGTCGACCATGAACACGGAAATGGTTTTAACTGTCGCTAGTCTTTGTCTTGGCCAAGTGCACAGTTTGCTGATGAAACCGATTCAGCCATGAAATTATTAATTTTTTTTTAATTAGTAAATGACATTAAGTGCATATCTGGAGGTACACAGCTATTCCAGACCTTTCTGGCAGGTCTTTTTGACTCTGAAGCATCTGTTGTTGTTGTTTTTTTTCGCTTAAATTTTTATACATTTTTTCAAACATTTGTTTTTATTGGTATTTTGAGGCTATCTAAAAGTCGTTCATCTGCCCACTACACACCGTCTAGTCTTTTCTCATATTCTGTAAGATTAAGATGACTCTATTAAAACGTTGAATACTAAAATGTGCACGGTACCAGAGGCGTCGCTACGGTTGGTGTCACCCGGGGCGGTAGGTCATGGTGTCATCCCTTCACGACTGAAGGGGGCGGTCCACAAATGACGTCACGCGAGGTTTCCGATTTTTACCCCACCCTCCCCAGCGTCATACTTTGTCACAAAGACTTAGACCCCCACCCCTCTATTACGATATGACGTCACAAAGCTTTGACACCCCTCCAAGCCGTATTTTCTCAATACAAATTAGCATGTTGCAAATTATTTTTTGTCATTTAAATATGTATTTAGGGTAAGTCTGCACTCTAATATCGTAACACGCCTGAAGCCATTGAAAACACAATTAAATAAATGGTAAAAAATCAAAAATTTAAGTGGAACTTTTATTTAAAGTTGCGCGTTTTTTATGTGACGTCACATTTTTTAAACACACCCTCCCCCTCGTCACACATCGTCACAGATGCGTGACCCCAATCCCCCTATGGTGGATTAAAAGGGGGTGCTGAAGGGGCTAAGGCTAGGGGCCCCCAATAATTTAAGGTCCCCAAAACTTATTATAAATTATAGTGTATAATAAAGATGCAGGCAAATCTTTGTATGAATCCCTGAAAATTCCTTGGACAGTCATACGGTAATGCGACAAATATAAGTATGAAGTATAACGGAAACCAGGCTATTCTTTATGAGAAGAGCAGTGTTGCTCGTTATATGCCGTGCACAGCTCATTCCATTAATTTGGTTGGGGAAAAGTGCAGCAGGGTATCCTGCAACAGTCAGATTTTTTTGTCTTCTGCAAAATCTTTATACCCGGCTTGTTGCATCTACTCATAGTTGACAAGTACTTCAAACAACACATTAAATTGATACATGTTAACAAAGCCTTGTCTGCAGAGGCGTAACAACGACTTGGCATCTGGGCAGTTGCCAAGGGCGCCGAGGGCTAATCCACCGATGATCAATTTATTCTGTATGATTATGTAAATTGTCCCTATTTCTCAAGTGCGCAAAAAACCCAGTTTCGCTTTTGCTTGTCTGACACAAGAGAGTCAGCCTGACATGATGCTGTAAGGTCTGTTAATAACTCATATCATGAGAATATCGCAGCACTGGAAGAATTAAAACCAAACGAAAAGCAGTCACTTGAAGCAGAAGGATTCTAAAGGAACTTGAGCAACTGGAAGTCGCTATTTTACTTGAAATTTGGGAAACAATTTTAGAAAGGAAGTCTCTCATTGAGTTTGTTTAAAGACAGCATTCTTAATTTGATTCCTATGAAGCCAAACGGAAAGGACAAGTCCGTGGTAAAAATATAGTATAAACAATATTCAAAGCTATTTTTACAAAAATGTAAGTTTCATAAAGGGACATCACCAAAACAGTATTCTCCCCGAGACAAAAATTCAAGTTTGAGGTATTTTTGGTAATCATTGACAAACTTTCTTAAGCCCTCAACATTGATTAGGAGCATATAAAGACATCCATGAGAAATTTGGCTTTCTTACAAACCTAACTGAGCTCAGCAATTTCGGCATCCTATGGGCAGCACCCAAGTTAATGGAAGAATATTCAAGCGATTTCGAAGACTGCTTACCTTCAGAATTAGTCCAATTTTCAGAACTCTTAATCTTAAGAAAATTATTGTCCAGACCCAGGCTCAGGGTAAGGAAAAGAAAGTAGCCCAATGCGAAACTTAAAACACGTGCACAGAGCTACAAATTTTGCTGCTTTTGAACGAGCTAAATTTCACACAGTCCTTTACAAAGGTACACATCACATTTCGCATCTATCTTTCAATGATGACATCAAACTGCAACTGAGAGCGATCCTTTTCAAAGTTGAAAAGAATATAAAATGAGTAAAAATGTGCATGGGACAACAAAGACTGATTATGCTCTCTATAATGAGCATTGAAAAGGAACTTGTAAGCTTACTTAGATTTACTGACTTAATTGAAAACTTCACCATGAGAAAAATTCGCAAACGAAAGTTGTAGGTTGGAATAATAAAAATCCATATTTTTGAATAATTTTTTTATTTCAAATAGAGAAAGCAATTGGTTACCCCATGAAAAACAAAAGTTTTAAAAAATATATTTAAAAATACGGAATAATGCGTAATATTATTTTTCTAAACGGGCTCGTTCGTAACCACAAAACAGTGTAAGTCGGGATGGGACCGTCGTAAACGGAGGACTACCTGTATATAAACATGCATATCTATGCCATCACGCCTTTAAAAAACATATATAAAACGAAATATCTTATCTTATCTGTTTCAAATACATTGAATTAATAATTTTCCTCTAAAAAACATCAACAAAGAAAACCCATCCTTAGATTTTTATTTATTAAATCCTTTATATTAACTCGTGGTGTCTGCGGCCGTCCGCCCTTGCGGCCGCCCGCCCTTGCTTGTCGCCAAAACTTTTTAATCGATTTTAACCCACTTGCTCGTAAGCTAGCGAGCTGAAATTTTGCAGGTAGTTTTGTACTGATAATAAAAATAATGTATCAAAATTTCAGATCGATCGCATGTACCGTAATTAAATTATTGATTTTTTAGATTATTTTATTTATTCCTATGTATCATGCTATTTTTTTTAGATAGAGCGTCGCGGTGCGTATCATATTGAACAACCTTTCTGTCGCGCAATAAGGTGCGTATTTTATTGACAACTCTTTTTATAAACATATTCCTGATCGGTGCGCATTATATTAAACATGTTTTACGACACAACTGCAATTTTGTATTTCTGGATGGTCTTGCGCTTCGTATTATAATGAACATTCTTTTAGTTACGTCTCGTACATAAAGTAGTGAAAAACTTGGTTTTTTACGGGTTTTTTTTGGGGGGGGGGATAAAAATCGTATTCCCCCACCCCACTGTGGTGGAGGGAGTCGTGAGGTGGGACTCGTCCATGCTGTCGTTGTGTCCAAGCCCAAATGGCTTTATATCTATTAAAACATAAGACACAGCCCTATTCATGTCCAGCATTTTAAAAAGATCTCTCTGCTGCGACTGTTTCTTTTCTTTTTTCCTAATTTGTTTTAATGTTGTTTGTGTGTTGGAACTGTTTCATTATTGCAAGTTAACTTATATTTTTTAAATAAAAGTTTTCGCGTTTAACGTTTTTCATTGTATTTCTTAATTTCTTTCTAAGTGAAAAAATGTGTCTTCTTTTTTTTCTGATAATAAAATCGTACACAGTAAAATTTTAGGCTCGAGTGTCACCCCGTGATGGGTGTCACCCGGGGCGGCCCACCCCCACCCCCCTAGCGACGCCACTGCATGGTACATGGGGTGAGTTATTTATTAATTTAGCTTGTAAGCAATGTTTCCTTTAAGCTGCGCGGCTGCGCGGCCGTGCAGCTATCTGGCAGATGCCGCGCAGCAGCTTTGAGTTACCGCGCAGCAAATTTCGATAGGGACACAAATAGAATTTCTGCGCCTTTGCCAGAAAATTTAGTAGCGACTTTATTTCTTATTCTACCTGAGACTCAGTCGCAGCTTTTGTTAAAATTCTATTAAGAAAACAAGTTTAAATGTCAAGAATGTATCTCCTATCTCTCACACACAGTAAACAGACTTTAACAACATCATTCAACTCATTCGTCTAACGCTAATACAGGAAAAATATCAAACACTCCCTTAAATAAATAAACAATAATTGACATTGGTGACTAGCCTTGAAGCAGAACAAAGACTATGATATCACTCACCGACTACTTACAACAAAGACTTTGATGTAACGAACAAGACGGGGTGATGTTTTAATTAAAATTAATGTTTAAAAATCATTTAGGAACATACGACGTATATATATGTTCCAGGCATGTGTGAGATATGGCAATGTATGGCCTGGGCCTGATGGTTTCAGGCAAAGTATGAAACTTGTAAAAACTTTGCATAATTTTCATAGACATTCCATAGTGTCCTATAGTAACATTGGTACAGGGTATAGTATGGTATAGGGCATAAGGTGTGAGCCTCCCAATCTACTATTATATTTCTTTGACTAAAAAAACAACATTCAAGTAACGCTTCCAACTGATTAATGTTTGTAATCAAAACAATGGTATTTGTGATGGGGGTGGCCGTGTGGTGAAAGCAGGGGCGGATTAAGACTGCACGGGGCCCCTGGCTGCAATTCAAACTGGGGCCCCTATCCAGCCAGTGTACCTTTAGATAAAATGATTGCTAGCAGCTAATATAAGACTGTAACTTGTAAATATTCATCCAAAATGATTATTCATGAAAAAACCGAATTCGAAGAAATAACTTTTTGCCTGTATCCTAAAATTGAATGTAAAAGACAATTTACAAAATTAAAAAAACACATGAAAAAACTTTCACACCCCACCAGGGGATCGAACCCACCACCGCTTGCACCACAATCCTTAGTACTTCTCATTAGGCCACGAGAGCTCATGTAGGGTTTTCAATTTAAAATGTATATATATATAATAGTCTTTAATAATTTCTGTAGTCGAGCTTACCAAATAAGGTTTTTTTGACTGCTAAGACTATCGTGTCGGAAAAGAGATCATTTTAAAATAGATGAGATTTTATTAATTTATCATATTTTCAGCAATTCATGTATATATTTGTCCACATTTATTATAAAATATGCTAAGTTTGGGGGCCCTGAATCATCGGGTGCCCCTGGCTTTAGCCCGTTCAGCCACCCCCTTAATCCGCCATAGGGTGAAAGGAGGGTTTTGAAATTAACTCAGTTTCCCTAGGACACCTGGAGCAGGATTTATTTAGACGACACTGAGGTCAGATGACTTTCACGGCACTTTGCTTTAGGGGCCGTCCATAAAGTACGTCACGCTATTTTTGACCATTTTGACCCCCCTTCCCCCCTGTCACAAACTGTCACAAACCTCGGGAACCCCCCCCCCTAAAGTACGTCACACTTTCCAAATTTTTTTTAATGAACACCTAATTAAAATATCTAATTTAATTCTTAAATTACACTTCATTATTAAATTGTATTAAAATATAAAATTTCCACTTAAAAGTAGGGATGTACCGGATTCAAAATTTTGAAATCCGGCTGGAGCTGAAGTAGGCCGGATTTATGATGTGATATCCGGCTGGAGCCGGAATCAGATTTGTTTAAAATGGCCGGATTCTGGATTTTCCGGGGCCATTATGATTATGAATATATATATATAAAATGGGGATCTATGAAGTGAAATCCTGCCGGAGCCGAAGCCGGAACCGGATTTTTAAAATTACACAATAAAAAGGAAACAAAACAATTTGACTAAAGAAAACACTAGATTGACAAATTATGTGACCAACTCTTGTGCTATATTTAATCTGTTTATTATGGTCCTATGAAATCTATTTCATTCAAAAATATTCACTGGACATCATCTGTGTTCATCTATAGTTACGACTGACATCAATCTTTCATAATCATCGTTTCACAATCATCGTTTCCTGGAAGGATAATTGCAGAAAGATCAACATGTCCTCATCTAGCCACTCAACAGCCTCTGTATGTGCATTTTCTCCTCTTGCAATAACTGCCATGGGTTCTCTTTGACTTCTAGAAGTGATTCTCAAAGGACGGATGCGTTTTATCTGAGTTGATTCTTGAACTGTTTGGGTGGGCACATTCTCCTGAGCCCAAGCTCTGTGTTGTCCTGTATGTTTCTTCAACAATGTTTGTGAGGCAAAATATGAGTGACATACTTTGCAAAGTCGATCAAATAAGCTGGTAATCATATGGTTGTACTTTGAAAGCTCCTGTTGATCTTGGCATAATTTCATCAAATTTGAGAGTGTGTGCTTCAAAAAAGGAAGGAAATTTATGAGAATCTGCATCTGCTCTTTCTTAAGCTTTGAGTCCATCATTTGTTTGGTTGATTGGGATTGGAGGAGGGAAGAATCTTTAAGGTAAAACGTTAAAATATGAGCTCCGTGCTTTGTCGGAACATTTCATGTTCTGATATTTAATAACAATTTGAGTGAAATATTGGCTGGTGCGAACATGATTTTCAAACCATTCCTGATCCTTCGATATCAGTCCTGCTGTATCCAATGCAGATTTATGAACAACACATTCAGGAGATACGCATTTCAATGCTATTTTGACATAAAACTAATTCTAATGTTTCACACAATTTTTGAAAATTATTTTTAAAGCTATTTAAATTATACTAAAAAAATATAAATAAATTTGAAAAAATAATAAATGTGTGACATCACACATGGCCTTAACTCCCCTCCCCCCTGTCACAAAGTGTCACACTTTCTTAGAACCCCTCCCCCCTCGGAGCGTGACGTACTTTATGGACGGCCCCTTTACAAGCATTGTTGAGAAACGTACAAGTACTTTCTGAATACTGTAAAGAGCAGGTACTCTTGTATAATGACACAGTCAATAAATATTTTTTAAAGAAGCTCAGGGACCCACAGTTTCGAACTGTTCTTAGTGTCATTGATGAAGTAGTTGGAGAACTTGCCGAATTAAGCAAGCTGTTACAAAGGAAAAATCTAACGACCATCGAGGCATACCAGTTTGTAAAAGGAAAGGTCAATAACCTAAGAGGACAGCACCTTGGTGAAAGTGTTCATTGGTCTGCAGAGGTTGCTTAAATGCTTTCAGGCTGTAAGAATGAAAACATGAGTCCGATCCTCAAATTCGTTGAATGTCTGTGGTTGCACTTGGACTCTCGTTTTCTTGAAAGCGACTTGGTGCTATGGCGAATGAATATTTGAGTTGTAAGCGTTTGTCGACACGTCAAATTTTTATTTGGGACAAGCAGAACTTAGTGCGCTAGTTTCTAAATACAAGGCATTCTTTAAAGCCATGAAGACATTTTGACGAAACTTATGGATCATCAGTATCGTAATTTAAGATTTGTGCTTGCATAAAAAATAAAATGTGGGTTGATGCAGACTTTCGACGAGGTGATTCAGTTTGTCATGACGGAGGAATAATTCAGCTGTTGGATATTTGCGCTACATTTCTTGCATGGAGGGCTGATTGTGAACGTGTATTCAGACTAATTAATTCTATAAAAGTAAAATCTAGAAATAGGTTGGAAGAGTTACATTTAGACTTGCTTATGAGGCTTAAATCTTGTCAGAATGATGGACATCAGATCAACCTTGACGAAGTCTATAAAAGATGGATCTCGTTGAAAGACAGACGCCAGAGTGCCCCCAGAATAGATTCGTGGCATATGGGTATGTTGGCATTTGGTTGCTTTATACATGATAAATACCGCTGAACAGAAATATACATTTCTAACTCTTGTTTATTTAGTTGTAATCTACTTTATTATTTTGATAAAAATTTTGTCACATAAATTATATCGGTCCAATTGATGCATGTATTTTTGTGGGATGTCAAAAATTTTGCACACAAAAAATGGTACACTGTTAGACTTTGCACACAAGTTTTTTAATTTTGCACAACCGGCAGACCTTAGAGGGAACATTGCTTGTAAGGGGAGTCACCGAGAACCCATAACGCAAGGAAAAGAATGAGTAAGAGGAAATTAGGGTCAAGGGTTAGCCTGCGGAGACCAGCATATAACTATAAGGCGCCCCGGGGGGGGGATTTTGCAAGGCACAACAGGGTAGAAAATGAACACACTTTATAATGGCTGCGGTCACATGACCTGGCCCTAAAATGTGAGGCAGCAATCAAATAACAAAATGTCATTAAATATTTGACATGTCTTAGATTCCGGTCACTCCTCAAAGCATTGACAGGCGTGCGTGGCTGAGAAAATGCGATCTGGTGTCTTCATCAGGGAGGAGCTTGATGCGTCTTAACTTTAAGAAAGTTTATTTTAAGTCTGTGGTGATGATATTTAAGACTTAGTTGAATCATATCGCAATTGTCACCAGAATGGAACCTGATGGCTTCGGCACGAAAGATGTTTTTCAAGCCGTTGTAGTGTTGCAGTGTGATGTAAGAAACGTCTTCGAACATATTAAAAATAGTTCATTAAAAAGAGCCTTGTCCCCAAAGTCATCATGAAGCGGTCAAAGTTTACAAAAAGATGGATAGAGATCTTACGTGATGTGAAAAATTTAAAGTAAATAGCTGCAGTAACCAGGAATTTTAGTTGGCTGCATGTGCCAAGTCTCTGTCTTGTCTCTATCTACACAGACGCACTTTCTATACAGAAGTTTATTGCGTCCTACGTTCTGTTATGAACGTATTGGCAAGTGATGCAGCGTTCACAGGGACCACACTATTCCCAGCCACCTTTGTCTCCCTAACTACTGTCAGTTAGCCATTCCGAGCTGGGTGGACTCAGGGACACCCTTGGCCCCGGGAACAAATTGTACCTTCAAGAAGATTCGAACCCGTTGCCCTCTTAATAGCAACACACAAACTTTTCCTTTGAAAACAGCATCTGAACACAAACTCAAAAAGATGACCTTAATGGGATGTAAAAACTCAAATCAAACGCACGATCGATCTATTTATCCCATACGAAAGAGCACACACAGTAATGGTTTTTTATATGATTGAATTTTATCAAAATCTAATAGACATGACGCAACTTTAGGAAGGGGTGTGTGGTTTGTTTTGTGTGATCCAATTATTTATGTCTATAAAGGACGACCTGTTCAATGGATGTTAGTGACAATTCACCAATAAGGCATGTAGGTAAAGTGTATTGAACTAGATGCGTTCAACAGTTGCTGATGATAGTTTAACCGGCCAGATGATAAGTCTCGATGTTAGGTGGATTGTTTCCTTGCTCTCCGCTTACATGCAACACTCAAAAGATGACACAAGTCTAGGTAACAAGTCAATGTTTATTCTACTGGACGCAACTGTAAAACTGGCTGTCCTGCCTAGACAGTAAATACATCTATATACAACTGACTGTACACTCAAGCATGCCCTCGGTCCGACGCGACCATCCTGGGCCCATGCTCAAGTCCCCTTCACATCTATATATACTCAAAACTCATCTACGTCCCCTCGGTCCGACCCTGACCGACTTGGACGCCGTTACAATCTCAACTCCTGTGTTACTGCAACTCTGCAGCTACCCGGTCTTCCCCGACCGGTCTGACTCGCTACAACTGCGCCCAAATCGTCTCTTTAAACCCCAAAACTGGTCTCAACCGACCCTGGCGTGTCCTCCGGTTGACACACCAGTGTGACCAGGAGTTCACTCAAACATTATATTCATGAGAAGTGTTCATACGGTCAACAAGCATTCACTCAGTGATTCTCATACCCCTGACATGTCCCCCTCTTCCCTTAGATTCCACTAACTTGTAGAATCTTTTATTTACAACATTAAACGTCAGGGTATGGAATCACTGTCATTTTCACCACCACACACAAAAAAACATGTAATTATATACACATGCAAGGTTGAATACATGAGAATGTTATCTGTAGCGATTTGTCCTGAAAATAATCATAAAACCAAACCTTGCGATTAAGTATAACAATTAACTACAACTATCTCTGTCCACATCATGGGACCTGTACGGAACAGTTATTTTTCTCCTATGCATCTTTAACGTCCCCCATAGCGGGATCCTGTATGTTTATTTATTGTCCCCATAGTAGGACACTTTATACATATTTGTCCCCATAGCGGGACCCTTTTATAACCATTTCGTACTTTGTTATAACTTTATCAGTATCATCATAAACATAATATGATACTCATCACAAAAATCTCAAAAACATATTCATAATCATAAATCGTAAATTCATAATATTATAATCATCAAAACACATCCTAATTATCAACAAAATTCTCATAAAACAAATATTTCATCATAATCATAGCATATCATTAACACTATCATTAGAACACATCATCAATCCATATCCCCATAATAAAAAATGTCCTGATCTCTCCAGGGGTGAAACATTTCTTACATAATTAACCCACTGGCCATGAACCTCAAAACACGTCATCAATACCCAGTATACTACTGGTACAAGGTCACCTCATCAATACATGGTAAAAAGATGGCACGAGGTCACCCGGACCCCACAAGTTCTATCCAAAACTACCTTATTATCCCTTATAATTATTACAACAACACATCATCATCATCATAAAAAAATCATAGTCATGTACATCAATACACAGCCACATTATTTCATTACATTGAAAAAAATCATAGCCATTGTATTTGAGGGTGGGATATTACGTTTGTCCCAAACCCTAAACAAAAAACGACCCAGGAAACCGTTATACAGGCTGATGTGTTCTAGCTCATGCCTACGCGGCCCTGCCCACATGGCAATAACTATACCGCCACTGGTGTCATAATAACCCTGACCTCCTTTGAATTTTACTTGTTGACCCCTCACGGTCCCCCTTGTGTCTATGAATATACCTGCACACGAGCCACTTTCGCTCCCACGACTCAAAGTTTTCCCCAGGACCCCAACTATCAACAAAAACATTACTCGTAACGGACCACCGAAGCCGTTATCTGTCTTTGTAAACCTGTCTTGTGAGCTTTTGTCGGGCACGGTCTGCTTATTACCCGCCCGTCGTGACCGTATTGTGTCATTGTCAGTGTCCCTGTGTAACTGAGTCACGTTTCCTCTCCTATGAAGGACATAATCGTAGACTGTGTTCATTAAATCAAACAATGCCCCGCTGAGCGCTTGTCATTGTCTTGTTTGGATTCCGCAGCAGCGGTTCTCGTGAATTTCTTTATTTAGGGCTATCCCCTTTTCCCCAATATGTTGAATCTCACTTTTATCCTGGTCGCCTTGTCGATTTTCGACTATAATTTCCTTCTCTATTAGAAGTTCTTTTAAACTCAACATTCCATCATCTATCATCGTTCGCTTCTAATTTCAGACTTAAATCATAATGTATTTCCTCTTTTTCTTTCACAATTCTCAATATTTCAGTAATGTCGTCTTCTTTAATTGTTACATTTCGTTTTCGTTCACCAATCTCCTCTTCTTTCTGAGTCAATATTTCTTCCATTTCTCTGTTTTCTATCTCTTTTTTCTTTTATTTCCCTCTGCAATTTTCTCACTAGCTCATCTTTTTCGGTTTCACGTTTTTTTCAGTTCTTCTATGTTCTGGTTTGTATTGCTTATGTTTATATCCCTCTCTGCCAATATTCCCTCTTTAACTTTTAGTATCTCTATTATTCTAGACAACTCTTTCTCCATTGAGTCAATTTTAATTTTCAATTTATTGTACTCAATGTCAGTTTCGTTTAAGTCTACGTTGCACTCCGTCTTTACTTTCTTCTTACCTATCAGTAATTCTTTGTCCCAATTATAATCTTTTGCCATTAGTTTCAGCTTTGTTTCATACTTTTCTATACCCCTTCTCCAATTTTCAGCAGTCTTCTCTAAGTGTATTGTTCCATTTTAACTCATAACTCTCTTCTCTATGAGCAAATTCTTCTAAAATATTCGTGGTTTCTACGTTTTTGTCGTTGAATTCTGTGTACGTTTCCCAATAATTCAACCTTTTCAATTAATTAATTGTTTATTATGTCAATTTTCATTTTTATATTCCGTGACTCGACTTCGTTTTCATCAAGTTCTGTTTTGTGCTCCTTGCCTTCCTTTTCTAGTTCTGCTAATCTACTTTGAGCAATGCTCCATATTGCTTCTAGTTCACTCAATGTACCTTTGTGATTTTCTAATTCTGTTTCTTTAACGATAATTTCTTCTTTTTGTATAGCTACTTCAGTCAAACTTAATTTTTTTCCATGCGTCTCATGAATTGTATAACTTTTGTCACTGTCCCAGTCTTCAATATTCTCTCTATACTATGGCGGATTAAGGGGGGGGGGCTGAACGGGCTAAAGCCAGGGGCCCCCGATGATTTAGGGCCCCCAAACTTAGCATATTTTATAATAAATGTGGACAAATGTATACATGAATTGCTGAAAATATGATAAATTAATAAAATCTCATCTATTAAAATGATCTCTTTTCCCACACAATAGTCTTAGCAGTCAAAAAACCTGATTTGATTGGCTCAATAACAGAAATTATTAAAGAATATTATATATATATTTAAAATTGTCAATCCCAAATGAGTTCTCGTGGCCGAATGTTAAGTACTAAGGCTTATGGTGCAAGCGGTGGCGGGTTCGATCCCCGGGTGGGGTGTGACTTTTTTTTTCATGTGTTTTTTTAATTTTGTAAATTGTCTTTTACATTCAATTTTAGGATACCAGCAAAAAGTTATTTCTTTGAATTCGTTTTTTTCATGAATAATCATTTTGGATGAATATTTACAAGTTACAGTCTTATATTAGCTGCTAGCAATCATTTTATCTAAAGGTACACTGGCTGGATAGGGCCCCAGTTTGAATTGCAGCCAGGGGCCCCGTGCAGTCTTAATCCGCCCATGTCTCTATACCTTCGTCTTTTGCCCGTAATCTTCTCATTATCTCTTCATGTTTTCTGATGTCCGTCTCTTCCTGTCTTCTCTTTTCTTCTCGCTCGTCTTCTTCCCGTCTTCTCTTTTCTTCTCGTTCGTCTTTTACCTGTCTTCTCTTATTTTCTTGTTCGTCTTCTACCTGTCTTCTCCTTTCTTCTCGTTTGTCTTCTACCTGTCTTCTCTTTTCTTCTCGTTCGTTTTCTTCCCATTTCTCCACTGTTCTAGTACGAATTTGTTTAACTCCTGCCCCTCTAACTTTAAATATTTTTCTCCCCTCACTCTAAAGTTCGCTATAATTTTTTCCATCTCCTGTATTTTCTTTTTAAATCTAGTTTCCATGATAGTCTATTGACCGATCAATCTTCTATTTATTTTTTTGTGTGCACTACCATTTTAACAATTCTTTTTTTTTAAAATTAATTTGTACTTGCCTTTATTGATAGAAATAAACACACACATAGTAACCATACATAAGGAAAATCACATTACACGATGTGACTATCAATATCCATACATGAGAAAATTCACAAAATCACCAACTTCACTGTCACATATACTGATTATCTCCTCGAGGTTGTCTTGGCTGTAGTCTGCTCCTGTTACGCAACGTGTCACTGCCTTAGTGTTCGTTACTCCTGCGATGCTCCTCCGGGTACAGTTTGTATGGCCTCCACTGCTGCGTCGTTATATCATCGTCGTATCTCGTAGTTGTTCTTCTGGCTGGTAATTTTCAGATTGTTTCGTTGCTCTCCGCTTACATGCAATACTCAAGAGATGACACAAGTCTAGGTAACAAGTCAATGTTTATTCTACTGGAGGCAACTGTACAACTGGCTGTCCTGTCTAGACAGCAAATACATCTATATACAACTGGCTGTACACTCAAGCATGCCCTCGGTCCGACGCGACCATCCTGGGCCCATGCTCAAGTCCCCTTCACATCTATATATACTCAAAACTCATCTATGTCCCCTCGGTCCGGCCTTGACCGACTTGGACGCCGTTACAATCTCAACTCCTGTGTTACTGCAACTCTGCAGCTACCCGGTCTGCCCCGACCGGTCTGACTCGCTGCAACTGCGCCCAACTCGTCTCTTTAAACCCCAAAACTGGTCTCAACCGACCCTGGCGTGTCCTCTGGTCACACGCACACATTATATTCATGAAAAGTGTTCACGTGGTCAACAAGCATTCACTCAGTAATGATAACATATATGACACCAGATACAGGCTGGAAATATTAGTTCAGTTATCTTGTTAACATAAACTTTTATTGGTGTTTTGATCCTTGAATACGTGAGTTTCAGTTTAAATTGTTTACGTAGATTTATTTCATAAATTAAATCGTTTTAGATAACAGTGGTGTAAATAGTGTATATTTTACTTTGTTCTTCTCTTAAATCTGCAGTAATTAAGCACAAAAGTGTTGATTCATCACTGATAATAAGGAAACATTGTGTCTTGAAATCATTGTTATGTCATTTAAAGGTATTAATGTATATTTAATTTTTAAACAATAGCAGAAAACAGAAATTTAATACAAACATTAATACAATATTTGTTTGTCAGACATAATTTCGGAAATATAACTACATGTAGAAAATTTCTAAATAGGCTAGGATTACAAACTTTGAAAGGAAAATTGTCTGTTTATCAAGCGCGTCTCTCTCTCTCTCTCTCTCTCTCTCTCTCTCTCTCTCTCTAGCTCTCTCTCTCTATCTCTCTCTCTCTCGCTCTCTTAGTATCTCTCTCACTTTCTCTCTCTCTCTCTTGGTCTCTCTCTCTCTTGGTCTCTCTCTTGGTCTCTCTCTCTATATATTATTCTCTCTTTCTCTCTCTCTTTTTCTCTCTTGGTCTCTCTCTTGGTCTCTCTCTAGGTTGTGCTGTGGCGCCTACGGCGCCCACCTTTTTCAAAAGCCCAACAAAGGTAATATTAAACTTCCTGAAATGTATACAGAGTATTTTATAATAGGGGTTGTAAGGCGCCCAATTTTTTTAACTTCACATCCAGCATGTCCTGTCCGTGACGCTACTAATTTTAGAAAGCAGCGCACCAAATTACTGCACCAAAATATAACTCTTTGAGGGACAGGGTGGGGCACGGTGGTCGAGTGGCATGCGCACTCGGCTGGCGTACCGATGGTCACGGGTTCGAATCCTTGTGAAGGCAAGAATTTGTTTCTGGGGCTTAGGGCGTCCCTGAGTCCTCCCATGTTACCTAACGTTAGTTAGGGGAAATAAAGGCGGCTGGGTAATGTGTGAAAACCTTATAGCCGAGGCCTGTGAACGCTGCATCACTTGCCAACAGACCGGCATGTTCTGTGGACGCATTAATCTTCTGTATAGAAGGAGCGTCTGTATAGATAAGACAAGACAGTCAGCACTGTTTACAACACAAATGCTGACGTCAAAGGTTCGTGCTTTGTTTGGTTAATGTTAATCTGGAAATCAAAATGATTATGATTTTTAATTAAGTCTATATTTTCAATTTTTAAAAAAAAGCAGCGTGATGTCCCTTAGCGTTAGGCAGCATAATTGAGGGTAAATCTATATATGACATATGACTAATTTGTGCTGCGACGCTGTTGTGCCTGCGGCGCCCACTTTTTTCAAAAGCCCAACTAACTTGTCATTGTATAATAGATACATTATATTAAACTTCCTTATATGTACACAAAGTATTTTATAATAGTGGCTGTAGGGCGCCTATGGTGCCCACTTTTTTTGGTCAAATCGCAAGTAACTTATCCTTGTATGATAAATACGAAATATTCCTGAAATTTACACAAAGTATTTATATAATATTTTTTTACATTGCTAATCACCACACGATTTTTTAACTAATTTTAGAAAGCAGCGCACCAAATTATTGCACCAAAAAATAACTCTTTTATTCAGTCAGCACTGTTTACAACACAAATGCTGACGTCAAATATTCGTGCATTGTTTGGTTAATGTTAATCTAGAAATCAAAATGATAATGATTTTTAGTCTATATTTTCAATTTTAAAAAAAAAGCAGAGTGATGTCCTTTAGCGTTAGGCAGGATAATTGAGGGCAAATCTATATATGATTATCTCTCTCTCTCTCTCTCTCTCTCTCTCTCTCTCTCTCTCTCTCTCTCTCTTTCTTTCTATCTCTCTCTCTCTCTCTCTCTCTCTCTCTCTCTCTCTCTCTATCTTTCATTTATTTCCCTTTTCTCTCTCTCTTTTAGTTCTCTTTCTTGCTCCCTCTATATGTATATTTATACTAGAGTACACCCGTCAAAAATGACGGAAGTTTTCAGCTGAAATCTATTTATTTTATAAAAAATGCACTTTTATTAGGGTGCCTACGGCGCCGACTTTTTCAAAAGCCCAACTAACTTGTCCTTGTTTGATAACTACGAAATATTAAACTTTCTGAAATGTACACAAAGTATTTAATTTTTATACGAGGGGTTGCAGGGCGACTACGGCGCCCCCATTGTTTGTTTTTTTTAAATTTATAATTAACCATCATCAAATACTATTTTTACATTGATCCCTTTTCCAAAATTAAAATATTAGCGAAAACGATGACGCAATATTATATTTTTTTACAGCGCATTTTTAATTTGCACACCTTTTGATGCATTGGTGCAGTAATTTGGTTTTCCCTGCTTTCTAAAATTAGTAGCGTCAGGTAGGCCTGTCAACGGGTACCCGGGACCCGGGTACCCGTTGCCGTGAGATTACCCGGGTAATAAAATTCCGCTCGGGTACCCGTGAAAATGTGGCTTGAAGGTCTATAGGCTATATTAACCGTAGGCCAAACTTCGGCTCCCATGCGGCTTTTTTGTGTTTACATTGTGGCTCGCGAAACAATTTATTAAATGAAATTTTTTGTTTCCAAAATATGCTTATAAGAACATCTAAGGAGAAATATCTGTCAACGGTCACTACAAACTACAAGGTATTTTGATAAATCTTTTTTCTCTCAACGTGAAACAGAAACCGCACAACACAAAAAAGTTATGGTTCTTTAAAAGAATCATATAAAGACAACAAAAGTCCTCTGCCAAAAAAGGATGGACTGCTTAGAGATGAAAGACTCTGTTTGTAAATAACCCCCCCCCCTGCTTTCACTAACTTTGCTTTGAAATACGCCGATTGATACTAGCTAATGTTGTTTATCTAACCCTCCCCCCTCTCCTCCCTTCACTCCTATAACCCACACCCTTTCATTAGCTTCTACTTCTTGTGTTCAATAACACGTGCTGACCTAGAAACACAGATGTTAATAATGAGTACAAGGTCGTCAGTATTTAAATTTAATACATTAAATAGTTACTAACAGTGTAGGATGGGTAAGACGCCAGCTGTGAGGATGGACTGCATAGAGATGAAAGATGCCGTGTCTGTTTTTTTTTCCTCATAAAAACACCCTTGCTTTCAGACTAACTTTGCTTTGAAATAGCCGACAGTGGGAGACCGATTGATACTATCTAATGTCGTTTTTCTACCCCCCCCCCACTTCTCTCTTCAATCCTATAACCCAGTGCTTCTCAAACTTTTTAGTATGGCGGACCGGCAGGAATTTTTTTCCATTGCACCAGGAACCTGTGCACTATTTTCCCTGTACTTACATGGAAGCGAAATGTATTTTATTTCCTTTTATTTCTTTCATTTATTAGCTTATTGTCAAAAATGACAAATTCTATAGGGTTAGTATTATTGGTAGCAATTGAAGGATTATAATTATATTTCTCTCTCCTTTCTTGATAACTTCCGAGGACCACCACTTTGAGAAGCACTGCTATAACCCACACTCTTGCCCTTGCATTCGCGTGTATTTCTTGGGTTCATTAACACGTGTTTGCCTATCCCAAAAATTGATATACACCTAAAGTTGTCAGATTTTATGGTTAATAAGATGGGTAAGACGTCGGCCGTGTGGAATCATGCCAAGCGAGTTGACAGTGACACTGCAAAATGCAACAATGTAATGAAATTGTGTCTGCGAAGGGTGGCAACCCAGTTCGATAAAACGCCATCTGTAAGCTATTCATAAAATTGATATTGATTTTAAACGCTGACCCACCAATATCAGAAACTTGTTGGTGTCAACAAAAGCAGTACCACTGACCAAAGCACGATCACTTGAAATTTACCGCAGTATAGCATACGTCATCGCCCTTAGCATTGACTACCGATGCCAAGTGGATATTAACATTCAAGGTATGACATTGAACGTTACGTCATTCTGTTGACATTTTGTTTGCATGTTCAGTTTACTCTAGTTTTAGTTTATAAGTATGACGAATGCATTTACAGCAGGAATTGAATAATTTTTTTTAGTGCATTGTAGTTAATTGTAGTGCATTAGTAATATTATGTTACTGGAAGCAAGCCGTTGGCTACTACTACTGTGTGAAATGAGGTGCATGGATGGTGGCTAGGTTCCATTGTATAGCGGTCATGACGGGGAAAATTATACGACGTTTAGAACGGGTAACCCGGGTACCCGTTCGATATTTTCACGGGTACCCGGGCAGCTTTTTTCAACAAAATTGACAGCCCTAGCGTCAGGACAGACTGACTTGCGTGACAATTGCAAATTATATAGTTTTATTTCTCATTTTCCTTTCGCACTCTCTAAATATTCTGTTTCCCTCTTTTCTCACTCTCTCTTATTTCACTTTCTCTCTCACACACAATATTCTATTTTCGTTTTTTCCCCACACGCACGTTCCCACAGCCGTAAACCTTCTAACAAACGGGTTATTGTATAAATAAATTTTAAAACTTTGACTCATTTCCAGGTGTCTCCTGTTATGCCGTGATGTAAAAGACATCGGGTTCTTTCTTACACATAACATGAGTCTTTCACAAAATGTTCCACAGAAAAACAAAGAACTCCTGACTAAAAGAACCTTATTTATTGTCCTGATCGTACTAGTTACCTCACTAATCTTTCTTTACCTCATGGTGGACGCCAATGGATTCAACGTTGGTAATGTCTTCATGGGGAGCCTAGTTTCCACCAGCTTGTCGGTTTTCAAATCTAGCAACCATTCGATCACCATTGACAACCTCACAACGGAAAAGATGGACAGTGTTGACACCCCAACTCTTCAGCCCAAAGTGTTTAACAAAGGTACGACTAACCCGTTTACGACCTCAGTTTTTAACATCTCGCAAACAAATTTAAAAACTTTAAATAATTTGAGCTATTTGACAGCAAGAACCAGGTCTCCAGATCTAACCACAGCTTCGTTACCTCAAAACATTTCCCATTTTTTCAACAACAATCCTGTAAAGAATGGATTCATGGAGCTAATCGAAATATTCGACAAGCTGATTACCCAGAACAATTTGACCTACTTCATTTACGGTGGTACATTGATCGGTTCCTACAGAAACCACGGCATGGTTCCCTGGGATGACGATATTGACGTCATTGTGCCAAAGAATATCAGACTACGTCTCAAACAAGTTTTCTCCCCTGTCTCCACCGACTACGCCTTGCACCTTGACCCCAAGTGTTCCGTCAAGTTTTTTCCATCTCACGGCCGTCCCATTCCTCCATACGCCTGGCGTTACCCGTACCTAGATGTGTTTTTCTACGGAGAGAACTCAACGCATATCTGGGACGATTGTCCTAGATACACAAAACGTTACTGTTATATCAAGTCGAATGTATTTCCTCTACGCAGACGACCGTTTGGGAACCTGTCTCTGTTGGCCCCTCATGACACCAAAGCGGTGATTGCCAAGACGTACAGTCTAGACGACTGCGCATCAAACACGTATAACCATTCAATGGAGTACAGCATCAAGGGAATCACCGTCAAGTGTTCTTTGTTACATTCCTTGCACCCGTTTGTGACGAGACAGACCGTGAACGGTGGTTGCAATGAAACTCTCATTTACCAAGGGAACATAACTAACGTATTTTATGAATCCGATATCACATGCTAGCGTATTCTTAAATATTAAAAAATGTGAATAACTGCATATTAATTTTTTTGTCTTTTACAAATGTTTTGTGTGATGGATTTATTTGAACGAAGCCCATTCATATTACATAAGAGACAGAATCATTAACATGTTGAACGTTGGCCCTTTAGAACTTTAGATGAAGGAGTTAGCAGCATTCAGTAATGTGTGATTTTAAAATGAGTAATTAAACAACCCCGTTAAAACATTTTTTACTATAAAACCCTTATATATGAGACATAAGTATAAGTATTGACTATGTTCAATATAATACGCATCGTGCGACAAAAATTTACAGACTGAGCGTGACTGAACTCACCTTGATGTGATCATCAATGGCTGGAGTGAACTCCATTGGCACGTGGATGTCAACAAAAGCAGACGGATATATAGAGTTACATAGAGATAAACTAAAAATGCAATAATTTAATTACGGTACATTTGATCAATCTGAAATTTTGATACAATGCATTGTTAGGTGACACGAGTCTATGTGCAAAATTTCAGTTCGATAGAATTACGGGAAGGATGTCATTTTTTAATTTTGTTTTTCAGCCCGCCCGCCCGCCCGACCAAGAGATCACGATAGATACAAGGAGGTAAGTTAATATAAGATATTTAATTTTAAAACCCGTAAAAAGAACATTTTTGACTAAAAAACCCTAATCTATGAGACAAAACTAAAAGTATTAATACAATACGTGCCACGCCACAAACATTTACAGACTCAACGTGACTGAACTCCCCTTGACGTAAAACGGGGGGGGGGCGGGGGTCGGTCATCGATGGCTACATTGAGTTAAATAGAGATAAACTAAAAATGGATTAATTTAATTACTGTACATTCGATCGATCCGAAATTTTAAAACAATGCATTGTTGGGTGACACGAGTCTATGTGCAAAATGTCAGCTTGATTGCATCACGGGAAGTGGGTCATCTATGACTTTTGTTTCTCCGCCCGACCGCAAACGACAGAGATGACGACAAGATTTCTAAGTTAATATAAGGGATTTAAAAATAAAGTCCTTTTTCCAGACCATGATGTCCTATGGGTGCAAGTGAAGAAACGTTCACAAGTTTCTATAGATTGCACAATGTCCAGCCACTTTTACTTTCCCCAACAGATGTCATGTATCCATTCGAAGCTGGATGAAATCGGGAACCCTGCCAGCATTGAGTCTCTAAACCGTGACTCTCGGTACGCAGCCGAGCGCGCTATCGCTCGACCACCATACATTTTTTTGCCTCAAATGGGAATTTAAGAAGGGAAAAATTCTTTAGAATGTTCAGTTTCAAACTGTGGATATATTTTCTTATTTCTTTACAAACTATTAAGTTATAAAAGTGCCAGCGAGTCAGAGTCATAATCTTAATTGCTCAGAGGTCAAAACTTGAGCAGTTACCTATAATTCGTTTGTTTATGCCACAAATGAATTTCGCATAGAAATTAGTTTACTAACAAATGAGAACTTTATAGTATATGTTCGTTCGTCCGTCGATACGACGAGGACCACTCTAGTCATCCGAGGGTTTTCTGTGCGTGCGCAGATGGCTGATTAGGCCGATCCTTGCACGAAAGGTTCGGGAACAGAAGGGACAGGGGGCGAGTGCGACATCTCCTGGAGGGTTGACAGCATGGGCCTTTCGGGCTTGCCTCTTCTTTTCTGCGGCGGTAATCCGGTTTGCCTCACATGACCTGGCACCTTCGTGGATGGAAGAGCGCCAGGTGGATCGGTCCATTGCAGCTCGTTCCCACGTGTCTGGATTTATGGCAAACGCTTTCATTGAGGCTTTCAGTGTGTCTTTGAAGCGTTTCTTTTGCCCACCGTGGGACCGCTGGCCATACTGGAGCTCACCATAGAAGATTCTCTTTGGCAGTCTCTCGTCTGGCATTCGGACAACGTGCCCTGCCCAGCGAAGCTGGGACTGCATCAGGAGGGTGAAGATGCTGGGGAGACCTGCCTTGGTCAGTACCACTGTGTCTGGAATTTTGTTCTGCCACTTTATGCCGAGAATCTTCCTGAGGCTTGTTATATGAAAGTGGTTCAGCTTTCTTGCATGGCGCTGATAAACAGTCCAAGTTTCACAAGCATAAAGCAGTGTGGGGAGCACCACTGCCCTGTACACTTTCAGCTTGGTCTGGATGGTAATGCCTCTTCTGTTCCAGACATTAGGGTACAACCTGCCAAAAGTGGAGCTGGCTCTGGCAATTCTGACGTTCACTTCGTCATCGATGGTGACATTTTGAGACAGTGTGCTGCCTAGGTATGTGAACCGGTGCACTGTATTGAGTCTCTGGCCGTTGACAGTGATGTTGGGCTCTACGTAGGGTCTTCCAGGCGCAGGCTGATGGAGGACCTCAGTCTTCTTGGTGTTGATTGACAGACCAAAGTTTGTGCAGGCACTGGAGAACAGGTTTACACTGCGTTGCATGTCGGCTTCTGAGACAGCGTTGAGGGCACAGTCATCAGCGAACAGCAGGTCTCTGATGATGTCTGTCATAACCTTGGTTTTTGCCTGGAGCCTCCGAAGGTTGAACAGCTTGCCATCTGTGCGGTATTTCAGGTTGACACCAACATCCTCGTCTCTGAAGGCCTCTGTCAGCATGGCGGAAAACATGAGGCTAAACAGTGTTGGTGCCAGGACGCAGCCCTGCTTGACTCCGTTTGTGACTGGGAAAGGATCAGAAAACTCCCCGCTGTCCTGGACTCTGGCCTGCATGCCTTCATGGAATTGTTGCACCAAGACGATGAATTTCCTTGGGCAACCGTACTTGGCCATGATCTTCCACAGACCCTCTCTGCCAACAGTGTCAAAGGCCTTGGTCAGGTCGACATAGGTGGAGAACAGATCAGAGTTCTGCTCCTGACATTTCTCCAGCAGCTGCCTGGCAGCGAACACCATGTCGATGGTTCCTCGCTCTTTTCGGAATCCACACTGACTTTCAGGCAGGAGTCCTTGGTCAAGGTGCACTGTGAGGCGGTTGAGCAGGATTCTGGCGAGGATCTTTCCTGCAATAGAAAGCAGGGATATGCCTCTGTGGTTGTCACAAGCCTGTCTACTTCCTTTTCGCTTATATAGATGTATGATGGTGGCATCTTTGAAGTCCTGCGGGATCGTCTCTTGCTGCCATATTAAGAGAAACAGCTCATGGAGCCTTTCAGTCAGGGCTGTTCCCCCCTCCTTGTAGACCTCAGCTGGTATGGCGTCAGAGCCAGGTGCTTTGCCACTGGAGATAAGATAGATTGCTTTCTGGGTCTCGAGCAAGGTTGGTGGGTCATCCAGTGCTTTGTTTGTGGGCACTTGGGGTAGACGATTGATGGCTTCGTCGTTGATTGTCGAAGGGCGATTTAGGACGTCATCGAAATGTTCGACCCATCTCTCCAAGATCTTCTCTTTGTCTGTGATTAGAGTGTTACCGTCTGCGCTGAGGAGGGGGCTTGATCCTGAGGGCGTGGGGCCATATACTTCTTTCAAGGCGTCGTAGAAGTTTTTATAGTCACGCCTGTCTGCATAGCCTTGGATCTCGTCAGCTTTGTTGCCGAGCCAATCGTCCTGCATCTGACGGAGCTTCTGCTGAACAGTCTTGCGTATGTTGTTGAGTGCATCTCTCCTTGCCGTGGACTTGGGGTTATTGATGTATGCTTGGTGAAGGTGGTGTTTCTCATCCAATAACTGCTTGATGTCTTCGGAGTTCTCATCGAACCAGTCCTTATGTTTCCTGGTCTGGGGCCCCAGGGTCTCTGTAGCTGTGGAGTAAATCAGCTCTCTGAGTGATGCCCAGTCTGCCTCCACGCTCTGGTTTCCCGGAGAGGTGGATTTCAAGCACTTTTCCAGAGCATCTACAAAGGACTGTTTGCAGCTGTCGGTATTCAGTTTGGCAACATTAAGCCGTTTCGGGGCCTTCTTCCCTTGCGGGCGTCGTTTAGGCTGAATGCGGATGTTGAGCTTGGTGATGATGAGGCGGTGGTCTGTCCAGCATTCAGCGCCGCACATGGATTTGGTAACTCGTACATCCTGCCTGTCCCTCTTCCTCACGATGACGTAGTCAATAAGATGCCAGTGCTTCGATCGGGGGTGCATCCATGACGTCCGGTTACGAGTGGGGAGGCGGAAGATCGTGTTGGTGATCAGCAGTTCAAGTTCAGCGCAGGTCTGGAGTAAAAGAAGACCGTTGCTGTTGCATTGACCCACTCCATGGTGTCCAAGGACTCCTTCCCAGGCAACGTTGTCCTTGCCAACTCTTGCGTTGAAGTCACCTAGCAAGATGAGTTTGTCCGCCTTTGGAACGTCGGCAATGACAGTGTGAAGTTCTTCGTAAAACTTTGCCTTTACGTCATCTGGATTAGTCATGGTTGGAGCGTAGGCACTGATGATGGTGAGGTGCTTCTTTCCAGCCAGTGGGAGTTTCATGGTCATGAGCCTGTCGTTCACTCCCTTGGGAAGTCCAGCCAGCTTTCCGACAAGAGTTGTCTTAACTGCAAACCCAACGCCTGCCTCACGTCGCTCCTCGCTGGGTCTGCCACTCCAGTAAAATGTGTAACCAGATCCTCTTTCACAGAGCTCTCCTTCTCCCGCGAGCCTGGTCTCGCTCAGGGCTGCGACGTCGATGCCATATCTAGCGAGTTCTTTACCAATCAGGGCTGTTCTCCTCTGAGGTCTGTCTGCATCGTCTCTGTCCAGGAGTGTGCGCACATTCCATGCGCCCAATATGAGAGGAAATATCCTCGTTTTCTTCTTTTTGTTTCGACCGCTGGTATGGGATGGATGACAAAAGTGACTTGCGCGGTGACTTGGATTTAAGTGAGAAGGAGTTGCGCAGTTCGTCGATCTCACTCTCTCGCCCGAGGCCATCTTATCCAGCGGCAGGACTAAGTCGAGACGGCTGGTGATGGAGACGGGTGCAGTGGATGGCCATGACGTCCTGTGTGTCTTGTCATGCCCTTAGCGTTCCACAACGCTTTGCTGAGATTCGCCTTTTTGACCGTTGACCAACTAGTGGTTCCTCCGCTCTGTCCACCGAATCCAGTCTTCACGTGCATAGATAGATATCTATAGTATATCTATCTATCTATAGTATATAAATATGAAACCAAAAAGGTTATTCAAAAAATTTTAAAAAGGAAGATACAAATACACACACAAAACACAAGAAGAGTCACGGATAACGCAAGAAAATGAATGAGTAAGAGGAAATTAGGGTCGAGGTTTAATGAAATCGGAACAGACTAGAATCAAACACCTGCGGAGACCAGCATATAAGGGGGGGGGGCGTGGAGAATTTTGAAGAACAAGACAAAGTAGAGACCGGTAGAGACGAGAGCGTTGAACTACAGTAATGTGAGCTAGGGAGGCATAGGCTGATGTACTTGGGACTGTACACTGCAGTAATGTCAGATACAGGGACATATGCTGATGTACTTAGGACTGTACATTGCAGTAATGTGAGCTAGAGAGGCATAGGTTGATGTACTTAGAACTGTACACTGCAGTAATGTGAGCTAGAGGGGCATAGGTTGATGTACTTAGAACTGTACAATGCAGTAATGTGAGCTAGAGAGGCAAAGGCTGATGTACTTGGGACTGTACACTGCAGTAATGTGAACTAGAGAGGCATAGGCTGATGTACTTAGAACTGTACATTGCAGTAAAGTGAGCTAGAGAGGCATATGCTGATGTACTTGGGACTGTACACTGCAGTAATGTGAGCTAAAGAGGCATAGGCGGATGTACTTGGGACTGTACACTGTAGTAATGTGAACTACAGGGGCATAGGTTGATGTACTTAGGACTGTACACTGCAGTAATGTGAGCTAGAGAGGCATAGGCTGATGTACTTGGGACTGTACACTGCAGTAATGTGAGCTAGAGAGGCATAGGATGATGTACTTCGCACTGTACACTGCAGTAATGTGAGCTAGAGAGGCATAGGCTGATGTACTTGGGAATGTACACTGCAGTAATGTGAGCTAGAGGGGCATAGGCTGATGTACTTAAGACTGTACACTGCACTAATGTGAGCTAGAGAGGCAAAGGCTGATGTACTTGGGACTGTACACTGCAATAATGTGAGCTAGAGAGGCATAGGTTGATGTACTTGGGACTGTACACTGCAGTAATGTGAGCTAGAGAGTCATAGGCTGATGTACTTGGGACTGTACACGTGATGTGAACTAGAAGTAATAGATAAGGGGATTTTAGGTTAGGATTTTTTAGGTGGACCCACCTCATGACGTCATAGGTGACATTTGACCTTGCCGGCGGCGCGCGGTAATTAATTATTTTAATTAGACGTATTAATTATTATATTAATTATGTTAATTAGTGTACATAATTATGTCAATTAAGTTATTGAAACAAATTTATTATCCAAATTAGGATAATGATGTTACTTTAATGGTTGTCATGTTGTTATATGACATATTAATTCGGGGGTGGGGCGTCCATGACATGGGCTTTCTTGTGGTGTGGTATATTAATTTTTTGGAGGTTATATTATTTTTTGGAGGTTAAGAGACAATAGGCGTGTAATTGATTAAGTATTTAAACGTGTTTTGTTGTTTCCCTTTCTTATAGATGTGTCATGTATATTTTTTTGTTTATTTATCGTGCATTGTATTTAATTATTGAGTGGTTCTCATTGTATTATATTATTAGCTTGTTGGGGTCATGAGGAGTGGAGCACGGGAGTGGGGTGAGGATGCAGGGGTATAGATTATAATTAATAAGACAAAATGAGGAGGGGTGGACAAAATGGCGACTATCGGGGAAAATCAAATATGGCGGATATTGACGATTAATTTCAGGCTGTTTTCTTTATAATTAGTTTTATAGGATTTTTTAACTATAATAGCGGTTCTCATCTTAGTGTCGGGGTCTATGAAAATGTCTTTTTTTGCTTGTAGTTTTCTTAACTAGGCGGTTTCCACTAATTTTATTTTGTTAACTTTAGAGGTTTTCATCTTAGTATCATGAATTTTTTCTAAATCAGGGGTCGGAAACTTTTAGTCTGCGAGAGCCATAAAAACCACATATTTCGAAAAGTAATTCTCTGAGAGACATACATATTTCTTAAAACCAAAAATTCAAGTAAATGTGTGCATTTTGTTTAATTTCAACACTAAAAGCACAATAATTAATTATGGCTTTGAAATCTTTTTAACAACACTGTCATGTTGCTGCTAAACTGATCAATAATGAGTATAACTTACCATTAAATCGACTTATGGTGCTGCATTGATTTTCTAATGGCTTTGAAGTCTGGTTGATACGTGGTGAGGTTAAGCTTCATGCGGGCGTTGAGCCTTCCATCCATTAAACATGAACGGTGGTTGGCCTTAATGTTCTTTAGGTGTGAGAAAGACTGTTCGCATGCATACGCAGAGCCCAACATTGTCAGCACAGCAATACTCACACGCTGTGTGTGGTATGTGATGGGTAGCGCGTTCCAAGTTTTGACTATCAGCTGGTCTGCGTTATGAAGTTTTTTTTTCATTTCTGCCCATTTGTATTGGCTCGCCAACTCTGCTTGCTGTCGTGCAAGTCTTTCCAAATCTTCATTCAGTGACTTGAACTTATTCATCCACATGTCTGAGGCCTCCAGGTCAGCAGCTTGGAGCTCCAAATATCTGACGGAGACTCCGGGGATGCAACTCAGGTCCGTGCTGTCCACTGCACACTCATGTGGATGAATGATGAACTTAAAAAGACGGGTGTGCTCACGAAATTCTCCAAAGCGCGCTTTGAATGACTGCAGGAGATTGGACGTGAAGCCTGCTAGCTGCTGGATATTAAGATGTTGAGCAGGGTCACAGGATGTGCACATGTCTTTGAACTCTCCCAGTTTTTCAAAGTGTAGTAAACGACCTGTTTCAGTGTAGGCGATGAAGAGTTCAAGCTTGTGTTCCAATGCAAACACTGTTTGTTGCAGGGATAGGATTGCATTCCCAACGCCTTGCATTTTCACATTGAGCTGATACAGATGTTCAGTCATGTCTACGAGATAATAAAACTCCAGGAGCCATTCAGTGTCTGCTAACTCGGGATGCTCGACATTCCTCATTTCAAGAAAAATCCTGATTTCGCTCATACAAGCCGCAAATCGGCTGAGCACTTTCCCCCTTGACAACCAACGCACGTTGCTGTGCAGAAGCAGACCAGGATAATTATTCCCAACCTCATCAAGCAGTGTTTTAAATTCGCGTTCTTTTAATGGTCGGGCAACAATAAAGTTGACAACTCGAACCACCAGCGACATCACCTCCCTAAACTGCTCGCCAAACATCTGAGCACAAAACGCCTCCTGATGTAGGATGCAATGAAAGCTTAGGATGCGTCTGTTTTCATGCTCACAAAGAAGAGCGACAAATCCTCTGTTTTTCCCTTCCATGCACGGAGCACCATCAGTGCACACTGAAACAAGTTTATCCATCGGCAGTTTTATTTCTTTAGCGAACTCAGTGAAGGACTCGAATACATCCTGCCCTCTTGTTGTGCCCTTCATAGACAAAACAGCAAGACTTTCCTCATGTAATGTTTCACCGACAACATACCTTGCAACCACGCTGAACTGGGATAAATTACTGACGTCTGTTGACTCATCCAAAGCAAGAGAGAAAAATGGTGCCGCATTTATGTCCTTCACTTGCATCTCCTCTATTTGATTTGATATCATGATGCTACGATCGTGAAAAGTTCTTGACTACAGAGGTATTTCTTTTATCCGTTTAATTATTTTGTCCTTGTTGGAAAAATCATCAAAAAGTTCATTGGCAACATCAAGCATGAATGCTTTGGCATACTCCCCATCTGTGAATGGCGTTCCGTTTCTTACAATAGCTAAAGCGCCAGCAAAGCCAGCCGAATGCTAGTCACATTCTTGGGTCCAAACACGGATTTGCTGCTGACCAGCTTGCACTCTCGATAGCAATTCTTGACATGCTTTCTTCCTGCTGTCTCCAGCAGGATATTTCAATGCCAATGTAGAATGGCGTGTCTCGAAGTGTCGCTTTACCTTTGACCGTTTCTTTCTGATCCGACGACTATCTGTTGTACGGACCCTTTTACACATGCACTCATCGTCCTCTATTTTCGAAAGCAATATACACCAACCCCACTTGAACAATGTATTTTTGACACTTTTCCACAGAAATCACTGCGATCACTTTGATCCCGAATTCCTAAATCTTTCTCCCTTAAATAGCAATCTAACTCCTAAGGTTACCTTGATTATTTCATGTATTCTATCACTTATACTTATGGCTCTCCTCATTACTATTCGGATAGACTTGATTGGTCAACCAACATGCGACCTCCAAAAAATTTTCCGCTTCGAAACTTTCAAGAATGTTTTACATCACGTAAGCCATTAAAAATAGAAAATAATTAGGGCTGTTAACGATTAATTTAAATTTAATCGTTAACTTTAGCAAAATTAAGGATTAACTAATCGTTAATTTCGATTAAAGCCAAAAATTGAAATTTATGGTGTCATAAGTAACATTTATTAAACGTACCTGTCGAAAATCGAAATAACACTGGAATGTCAACTTTATATGACATCTTTTAACAAATAACGCAAACAAACAAGTGTATTGACATTATTTTGTTCCAGTGATGAGCGGGTCTCATTGACAATATAACCAGCCGAGCTGAACAAACGTTCACATAACTTTGGGTTGTCCCAGCTGAAGTTCTGATACTGTAGACTGTAGGGGATGTTATTATATTGGTTTGCAGGTAATATGTATGTAAGCGAAGTGTTAGAACCAGCGCGGCTCCGCAGATATTTGACCGAAGCCACGCAGGAATTTAGAATCATCGCGCAGCAAATTTTGTAAAATATGGCACCAAAAAATGGACGTTGTTCAACTTTGCACACGAGTTGTTTTTTTTAAAATCCCTTATATTAACTTCACCGCCGTCTCTGTAATTCTGTCGTCATCTCTCTCTCTCTCTCTCTCTCTCTCTGTCTTGGGCGGGAGGAAAAACAAAATTCCAAAATGACCCACTTCCCGTTATCCGATCGAGCTGAAATTTGACACACGGACCCGTCTCACCTAACAATGCATCGTATCAAAATTTCAGATCGATCGAACGTACCGTAATTAAATTTATGAATTTTTTAAATTATCCTAACATAACGCATGTAATTCAAATTCACGGTTTGTTATTGTTTTATTTTCACGGGATTGTTCAGTCACGCGTTGACGCTACCCATCGAAGTACCGGCGTGCTTTTGTTTACATTTTACGTGTCATGCTGAGCTCGGTCGAGCGATCGGTGACCAGACTTTTCCCCTCTCCCACCCCCCCCCCAGGGTTATGAAGCAAAGTTGAGTTAAGACAGATTCAGTCTGTAAATGTTTGTCGCGTTTGAAAATTATTAATACTGTTATTTATGTCTCATATATAAGGGATTTATAGTCAAAAACTTTGTTTTTAACGGTTTTTTTTTATCCCTTATATTAACTTCACCGCCATCTCTCTCTGTCGTTCGTCGTCGGGCGGAAAAACAAAAATAAAAAATGACCCACTTACCGTGATGAAATCGAGCTGAAATTTGACACATAGGCTTGTGTCACTTAACAATGCATCGTATCAAAATTTCAGATCGATCGAACGTATAGGTATTAAATTAATTCATTTTTAGTTTATCTAAATAAACTATATGTAGCGGTCGCTATTGTTTACATTTTACGGGTCACTTGACTTCACGCCAGCCATCGGTGAACACATCTCGTGTTTTAACCAGGTGTACTGGCGTGCTTTTGTTTACATTTTACATGTCAGGCTGAGCTCGGTCCAGTGATCGGTGACAAGACATTTCCCCTCTCCCACCCACCCCCGGGTTAAAAGCAAAGGGGAGTTAAGACAGATTCAGTCTGTAAATATTTGTCGCGTTTGAACATAATAAATACTTTTAGTTATGTCTCATATATAAGGGATTTATAGTCAAAAACTTTGTTTTTACGGGTTTGTTTTATTTATTTTTAAATCCCATATATTAACTTCACCGCCATCTCTCTCTGTCGTTCGTCGTCGGGCGGAAAAACAAAAATAAAAAATTACCCACTGCCCTTGAAGCCATCGAGCTGAAATTTGGCACACGGACCAGTGTCGCCTAACAATGCATCGTATCAATATTTCAGATCGATCGAACGTACCGTAATTAAGTTAATGCATTTTTAGTTTATCTATATAAAATATATGTAGTGGTCGCTATTGTTTACATTTTAAGGGTCACTTGACTTCACGCCAGCCACCGGTGAACACATATCGTTTTTAACCAGGTAAACCACCTGGAGTTGAGTTAACGCGTTGACGCCACCCGTCCATGTCCAAACCCCTCCCCCTTCCCCCAGTTTTAAAGCCAGGGGAGATCATTTCTATTTCACTCTGTAAATGTTTGTCGCGTTTGAACATAATCAATACTTTTAGTTATGTCTCATATATAAGGGATTTATAGTCAAAAACTTTGTTTTTACGGGGTTGTTTATTAAATCCCTTATATTAACTTCACCGCCATCTCTCTCTGTCGTTCGTCGTCGGGCGGAAAAACAAAAATAAAAAATGACCCACTTACCGTGATGCCATCGAGCTAAAATTTGGCACATAGGCTCGTGTCACCTAACAATGCATCGTTTCAAAATTTCAGATCGATCGAACGTATAGTTATTAAATTAATTCATTTTTAGTTTATCTATATAAACTATATGTAGCGGTCTTTATTGTTTACATTTTACGGGTCACTTGACTTCACACCAGCCATCGGTGACCACATCTCGTGGAGGAGGATTTCACTCAGCTTTAGGCTGTAAATATTTGTCACGTTGGAACATAATCAATACTTTACGTTCCGTCTCACATATAAGGGATTTATAGTCAAAAACTTTGTTTTTACGTGGTTTTTTTTTATTTTACTTTGCACACGGACCATCGAAGCTTAGATTTAGAGGGAACATTACATGGTAGGCAAACGATTTCTCTCAATGGACAAAATATCCTTTATCAACATTTTGAACATTCCCGTCAGTCAATAGTTTAAAACCAAAATGTTCGTGATTTTTTCCCAATGATTATTTAAATTAAAGGAGGGCTAAAGCAAAGATAACGGTGCTCTCATCTATTTACATTGTTGATATGGCAGAGCGTGGCGTACTTCCGGGAAATGAATTATGTATTCATGCGACTATAATTTATTTTGAGGAAGGGAAGAGAACATTGTATTCTTCCGACAATAATTTATATAGAGGAAATAAGTGTAATTATTTTTATCGATACGTCGCTACATTTTATTAATGTGTCTTTAGGTTTACGTGTAAGGTGTTATGGTTAGGTTTAGGGATAGATTTAGGGTTGGGGTTAGGATTATGTTTAGAGATAGGTTTAGGAATAGGTTTGGGGATAGGTTTAGGGTTAGGTTTAGATATAGGTTTACGGATAGGTTTAGGGATAGGTTTAGGGATATGGTTAGGTTTAGTGATTGGATTAGAGATCGGTTTAGGGATAGGTTTAGGGTTAGGTTTAGGGATAGGTTTAGGGTAAGGTTAAGGGATATGTTTAGGGTTAGGTTTTAGGGTTAGGGATAGGTTTTAGGTTTAGTTGTCTAATTTTTAATTAAAATAGAAAGTTTGCACTATTTTTTAATGACGTTGCCATAATTGACGTAATATCACATCCGGCCCTTTCAACTCCTAGGTGAACAGACGCGGTAACTTTATTTTGATTAATTTTTGGGTAAAATTCTTGGTGATGGAGGCCAAATTTACCGCCCGATTTTGGGTTCGTCTTGAATGTCAGGGGCAAAGATCTGTGATTGATTGGTGTATGAGTGCGGGCTTGTTATCTGATCGGTATGAATGTCCTAAGTGCAAGAAAGATCTGAAAGTGTGTGTAAGGGGACATGTTTCTGACGGTTATGTCTGGAGATGTCGCGACAATAGCCACGGACGTATTTCACGTAGTTTAAGGAAGGGTTCTTTGTTTGATGAAAGTCGATTGACGTTGACAGACATTCTTTTACTGACACACTTTTGGGTTCAAAAGATGCCTCTGAAAAATATTGCAACAGAAGTTGGGGTTAGTAAAGTGACTGTGACTGACTGGAGTAGCTTTTGCCGCGAGGTCTGCGTGGAAGCGTGTGTGGCTGGGAGTGAGCGTTTAGGTGGAGTTGGTAAGATTGTTGAGATCGACGAATCCAAATTTGGTAAACGGAAATTTAATAGAGGAAAGCGCGTAGATGGAAAATGGGTGTTTGGTGGGGTCGAAAGAGGATCCAACAAATCCTTTTTCAGGGTTGTTGAGAACAGAGGCAAGGACGTCCTCCTTGCAATCATTAAAGAGTTCATAGAGCCTGGAACAGCAATCATTTCAGATTGTTGGAAGGCCTATGACTGCTTGGAGGACGAAGGGTTCCACCACCTGACGTTGAACCACAGCCTCTCGTTCAAACACCCTGAGACAGGCGAGCACACCAACACGATAGCGCACCTGGGGGTCAATAAAGAGGTCATTGTCGTCAAGAAATTGTGACGGGGAGGACCAATTTAATTCTTATTTGTTCGAATTCATGTGGCGGCGATCTTGCGCCAATAACGATGCAATGAAAGCTTTTCTTAATATCCTTAAAAAAGTTTATCCTCCACATTTACAAGATGAGCGGGTATAGAATGTGAGTAACAATGTTAATTTTCGATGTCATTGGGTTTTCCTTCGGTTGATTTTTCAACTTTTTTCTTCATTTTTATTCTCCCCCCACAGAACCCCAATTTAAATATTTTTATGCACTACTTTTGCCGCCATCTTTGTCACGTGTCACAACAAAGAAAGCGGGAAAAGTACCATCAAAAAAGGGGGCATCGCTCTCTTTGCTTTTACCAAATACACATCAGATTAAAAAAATAACGTAATACAGAACTTTCATTTATGTTATTTATTTTTATTTGATTAATTTATTATCATATTGAATAATTTTATGGCTAACTTTCGAAAAGTGTTATTTTTGGTGCAGTAATTTGGTGCGCTGTTTTCTAAAATTAGTAGCACTATAAAACAAAATCGATCGCAGCGCCACCTAACAGCATTACACCCATACAGACAACGGGAATTATGTATATTGATAGATATATATTAATGTAGAAACTACACGCGATGTTTTGTCTTTTCCCAAAATCAACCTGTGATACCAAGAATCTTCGCAACACCATAACTCCCAACCATCCCGTCCGCTAACAACATTAGTTTATTTGTGTGTTTAGCTTTAAGTCCTTGAACTCTCAGAACAGACGTGGAGCTAGATCTGTGACCACCAGGCTGCCATGTGGGTATTTGAAGGGCACTGCCACTGACATATGCGGAACTTGATTTTGACCAAATCCAACGCCAAATCAGGTCCATACTTTACACTGAACAAAATGACGATTTCAAGTACCTACATTTATACACACTTTTTTTATTTATTTATTTTTCTTTTAAAAATGAACTAGTTATGCGTTTTTCTGCAAATAAATTCATTTACAAACTCGAGACATGTTCAAACATTATCTCCTCTGCAGTGAGGCAGGTCCATGTTTTAAAGTTTAAAGGTTCGAGTCCCCGCTCAGCCACACCCTGTGCGTAAAATAATTACAGAGCGGCACGTCGGGTTACGCATTATCATAATTAACTTTCTCACCTTTAACCTCGGCTAGACGGCTAAAAGTTCAGCTAGGCAACACGTTAACGCTGGGAAATACACAATTTGTTGCTGGAATCTCAAGAGGCTAATGTGTCAGTTGCGTGCATTTAATTTAAACTTTAATGGACAAATAATAATTTTTTTTTAAACAGCAGTCTTGTCAAGATTAAATTAGTTTTAGCGAAGTAAATTTGATATATATTATTATAAGAAAAACATGTATTTAAAATACTTATTAGCACATTTTTATTTCTAGTCCCCAAAAGAACCCCCAAAAACAGCGGCATAGCGTGGGTATTCCGCCCGGGGCAGAAACCAAATTTGCCGCCCCCCCCCAACCCAAAAAATGTGTTAATGCTATAAGGTCCGTCCATAAATGACGTCATGCAGCCTATGCAGCTATATTTAAGACGATGTGTGACGTGGGGGATGGGGTGTTAAGAATTGTGACGTCACGTGAAAACCCGCTACTTTAAATCAAAGTTCCACTTAAATATTCGATTTCTTACTATTTGTATGACGTTTTACATGGATACATGTGTGTTACGATATTACAGTGCAGTCTTACACTAAATACATATAAAAATGGACATAAATTGATTTGAAACATGCTCATTTTCAAATAGAAAATACTGCTTTTAGGGGGAGGGGTCACAGCTTTGTGACGTCATATTGGTGGGGAGGTCTAAGATTTTGTGACGAAGTGTGACTAGGGGGTGGGGGGGGGGAATCGACAAAAATCGCGTGACGTTTTTTATGGACGCCCCCTAAAGTAAAGACATCAGGTAGTCTTTATTAGAAAATAAAAATAAGGACACAAAAAATTTTTGTGTTATAAATAAAGAGAACAGCTTCATTTCTTGAATAAAATTGAAGTTTTATGTTTTTCCTCATTGCACAATCTTTCATGTATCAATGTTTTCAGCCATACCATGCTCAATAGCCAAAATAACTATTGATGAGATAATCTTGGTGTATTCATTATTGATCTTAATTAATTTTTTATTAACTTTATTTTATAGAATCTATTTTAACACATTGCATTATTTAAGACATTGTTCGAATTAATGATATTATTTTAGGCGGGATAACTTCTAGCCTAAATATCTAAAAACTTGAACAAACTAACCTGTCTTGAATTCATTTATTCTTTTTGTTTTACCCGTGGGGTTAAAATATTCCTTGTTTGAGAGATTTTGTATACTCTAATTTGAAGGCAAAATTTAAAAGTCCAGTAAATTAGCTGGTCTACGAAAATCTTATCTGTTATCTAAATTCGATATAACTGCCAAAAACTCACATGAATTCCTACAGTAATCTCATGTTATAACTATGAAGAATAAAACTTTCCCCATAAAATTGTATTCAATGTCAAAGTATCCTTTAGCATTCCATTAGTTTCTCTGTGAGAAGCCTCTGTTTAGCATTTTTGAACACTATACGTTTGTAAAAAGTTTAGGGCATCTTTATAGAAATTATAAATTAGAAAATAAAAAAATTTCATTGTGACTATCAAAATTCCTGCGTCTGTTTGTGTGTTGAGCTTTTTGTCTGCATCTATCAATTCTTCTACAGCTTTAAAAATAACCTCAACATAGCTCCATGGTATAATCACTATTTTTTATCCTGAATTCTGTTTAATGCATTGCTTGTAGAAGCAATTTGATATTCCAAACGAAGTATGGACATGGAAAAGAATGCGTAACAACGTTTTAGTGTTAGAAAGTTCATTTCAGTAGGAGTATCATGTAAACAAAATTAGTAAATTGAACTTTTTGCGCGAGATTTGAAATTGACATTTAATTTTTTTGCGTTTTTCATTAACTCCTGCATACTTTTCAGCCTAGAATAAATATTAACACACGTTGGGCCTCTGCAGTCCATTATTTTAAGATCATCATTTATTTAAAATCTTTTAAGAAATGTCGTAAAAAACCTCTTGCAACTTTGTTTTGTTCTTTATTAATAGTTTATTTTTTTATCCAATTTATGATTCTTTCCAATTGAAAAAAAAATTGGTATGTTGAGCACTTGTTCAAGAGTGGCTACTTTTGTGTTTGTGTGTGCCAAGTTTTAATTCCATTATATAAGCAATTTTATTCATCATTTTTATTTATTCCACAAAATAAAGACATTAACATTAAAATAATTTTGCTTTGAAAGAAAATACCATATAACTACGCCAACAACTTTGTTCCAGTAGTTTACCTACGTTAAAATCGATTAAATGTAGCAGCACATAATTGTCATGTTGGTACACTACTTCAGCCCAATGTTTTTCACCTCAGTAGCATTAGTATTAGAAGTCTTTAGATTAATAAAAGAATAGGAGTTTGAAATGTTGGCATTAGAAACGCTTACGTATTTTAATATAGTTTCTTCCTTTAAAAAAAAAGGAAGTATCTTGTTTTTTTTTATTTTGATAAAATTTTATTTAACGTTATTTATTTTTAAAAGCTAATTAACAACGAGGAATCCAAGCAATGTGCCGTCGGAGAATTCGATTCGCTCATGTTTCAAATTGATAGGTTACAGTAAGATTTGCTTTTTACAACAGGAAACGCTGTCAAATTTTAAGAACCAATTAAATTGATAGGCTCTGGTTTTTCAGAACAGTAGCATTAGTATTAGAAGAATTTAAGAAGTTCTGGCAGTTAAAACTTTCACATGCTTGAGGATATTTCCTTTATTTCTTTTATTAATTTCTTGCTTGTCTGTTATTTTATTTCGATTAAACGCTCTACTTTCTTATAAAATTTTCATTGTTAGAAAGTATATATAAAAACTACTAGGAATTTGCCTCCCCTGGCAAAGTGCCGCCCGGGGCAGTCGCGCCCCCTGCCCCCCCTCGCTACGCCACTACCCCAAAATTACTAATAAGGGCATGTTTCCCAATGAGTGAAGTAGATATAGTTCTGAATACTAAAGGGAACTTTTGGACTAGCGAAGCTGAGATTTTAGATATTAGAAACTATTTTACATAAACGATTTTTTGTTGGTGATAAGGTTTAATTCAAGTTAAACTAGAAGGAACAGATAAGGGACGTCAAGACTGTATTGTTATTACATTTTCAATACTCATCTATATTTCATTTTTCCAGGAATCATGTTAGTAAAAAAAAATCCACTTCCGGTTTAGTTTTGGGGCTGAAAGTAGACACAGATACCATGTCATTATTCCAGTTATTTTGATTTTTAACGTTAAGAAAAGCGAGATCATTCAAAGCCAGGAAAGGGGAGACCATTACCTATTTAAATTTGCTTCTTCAAATGCATATTGTTACCTCGCTTTCATAACCTTCCTACATAAATAAAGTGCAAGATATGGAAGTAAGAAACTGGTTTCAATTTAGGTCAAGTCAACAAGTTTGTTTTCGTTTCTCCAATGTCAGGGCAAAGTGTTTCCGCTGTGCTGTCTTTCAGCTTTAAAGTTGATCTACTGAAGAAGTTGTCTTTTCAAAAATCTTGGGGAAATGTTTCTTAATAAAAAATATACCGCCAACAAATGGTCACAAAACTGAAACATACCTTCATTGAAAATGTTACTTACTTCTTAGCGCATTTTATTTTTCTCGGACGAGAGTACAGATCGGTGGAGATGAAATATTAGAAAAGAAAATGGGTAATTACTTCATAAAAGTGCAAAATCGCACCTGGCTCGTATCAAAGGCACTTTAAAGGTTATTCAAATAACTCTCAATCTCTCTCTCTCTCTCTCTCTCTCTCTTTCTCTCTCTCTCTGTGTGTGTGTGTGTGTGTCTCTGTGTGTGTGTGTGTGTGTGTGCCTCCATCCTCTCTTTCTCTATCACTATCTCTCTCTCTCTCTTTGTGTGTGTGTATGCGTGTGTGCGCCTCACTCCTCTCTTTCTCTATCACTATCTCTCTCTGTGTGTGTGTGTGTGTCTGTGTGTGTGCGCCTCACTCCTCTATTTCTCTATCACTATCTTTCTCTCTCTCTCTCTCTCTCTCTCTCTCTCTCTCTCTCTCTCTCTCTCTCTCTCTCTCTGTGTGTGTGTGTGTGTGTCTGTGTCTGTGTGTGTGTTTGCGCGCCTCACTCCTATCTTTCTCTATCACTATCTCTCTCTCTCTCAAATCTCGTTATCTACACAAAGGCCTTTTCTAAATATTTCTCCGTCACTCTTGATGTCACAATAACTCACTCACTACATCTCTTCCTCTATATTTCTGTCACAATATCTTACTCACTACAGCTCTTACACTATATCTCTGTCACTGTATCTCTTTCTAGCAACTCACTACTCACTTTTTTTACCTAGGTAATAAAAAATAAAAATAGAATTTTATATATTTTTTAAAAAAAATTAGGTAACCTATTTTTTAACAATAAAATCGTTCAATTATCTGAAGGGTTAACTTCTATGAACGTGGTTTATCGATGCCTTTCATTTTTAAGCATAAGAGGTTTTTTTGTTTTGATTAGCGTCTAAAACAAATTAAACTAAGCAGCATTTCTAAATGGACTTTATTTCGTTAATTTTACTTTCTTCTTTACATTGGAACTTTGAAACAATATAATTTTTTTAAAATTAGTCTTCAGAATGGTTTATCGGTCAACATAAATGTAACCAGTGTCCATTTGTTAGGGAATTCCTTCTTTTAAAAGTTTGATTGAAATAATAGGGAAAGATCCAAGTGGCGCTTTGTTACTTTATATGGTGTGAAGGTACTATCGGTAATATCCTTGTGGAGAGTGAGTACATTGACACAGATAAACTAGCGACTGAAACTTCCTCAACGCCAAGAACACGGCTATTGCGTGAGTCAGTTTTAACTTTTCCAAGATTTGTGATAAATGTGTTACGTGTTCATCTCTCTTTGCATTCTGCTCTTAGGTGTCCAAGTTTGGCTAACAAGGTTAATGTGACCCAGAATCGGTAAGATTTTTCAAGATTTATTTTTAGAAGGTTAGTCAAGTGCACACTCAGATGATTGCATATTGTGCCTGGAACTAGGAAATACTCACGTAATGTGTAATCATTCCCTCTCTGTTACAATAACTAAACTCGTTCAGTCGTTGTCTGCTATAATTAGCGTATGTGTTCATTACTTCTGCCAAGACGTTTAATGTTCATTACTTCTGCCATGACGTTTAATGTTCAATACTACTGCCAAGACGTTTAATGTTTAAAGGTTTAAATGGGAAGAACAATAGAATTTTAAAAAATCAAAAATCTAGAAATTTTATCAGCATCAAGTTAAATGGTTGCGATATTTTAAGGGAGATAATTTTTACAAAAGGGTTCATGCTGAGGGGGCATACCCTCCAACTCTTTAAACTTCTGAGAGAATACAAATAAATTGTGTTTGACTGCATTAAAGCATTATGGTATTTTTCTTTAGAAATTGATCACCAGAATATCATCAAGCTTCTGATACAGACTTAAGCGTAGCAAAGATCAAGTATAAGCAGATCCACATATCTGGTGTTGTCCGGATACTTACTCAGTGGCGTCACTCGGGGGGGGGGTGCGAGAGGTACGGATCGCACCTGATGACACCGCAAGAGGTGACACCAAAATATACAATTCTGTATGTTTCCGTTATTTTGCTCTGCCAGACTAGGAGGAGGTCTATGGGTTAAGTCGTAAGTGGGTGACACCATGAGCTACCTCACTGGGTGACACCAATCCTAGTGACGCCTCTGTTCTGACTCCATAATCTTGATTTCTAAAATTATATGCATGGATACTTTGGAGCCTAATTTTAATAATAAATTCATCACATATAATGACAAATAGATATAATATACATTTCCGTATGTTTGAATGTTTTCCTTTAGAAAATAAATCAAATTCAGCTAAAAGATCAGCGCCACTAAGGTAATTTCCATTGTTAGGACAATCGTGTAAATGACTGTCACCACGAAAAGGTAATCCTCATTCGGCAAAAAAGCTAATCAACAGATATTTCCTTCGACAATGAAATAGTTTAAGAGCAATTAACTCACTATATATCAATATATATAATTCCCGTTGTCTGTATGCATGGATGTAATTAGGTGGCGCTGCGAAATTTGTAATGCTGTTAGGTGGCGCTGCGATCAATTTTGTTTTATAGTGCTGCACATTTACTAAACAGAGAAAGGATACACTTTGCGATGACTTTAAAACATAAAAATATTGGATTATGAAGTCGGGATACAAAATTAATGTTACGTAGTTGGCACCGTAAGTTGAGGAGGGCCTACGAATATAAAGTGCCAAGGGCATTAGAAGACCTTAAAGCGGCCCTGGTCGCTGGGTTAAGAAATTTTCGTTTGGTTACTGTGCACGCGAACGCTTAAACTTTTATTGAGCCATATTCATAGTTTAGTTTAGCGTGACAAAGTCCCTCAACCAGTTGTCTTTACTACTTAACTATATAATAACTTTATATATAACTCAAATACTTGATCCCAATTAACGAGATATGTTCCTCTATATCATATTTAAAACAAGTATTGAAACTGCTCATTGTTTATTTTTCCTCACACAGTAATTTATCGATTTTGATTGATTTACATTTATACAATACATATTTACTGTAGCAGCCTACTCATATATTTAGCATTAATTTCATATGCACTCTCAAGTCAAGCGAGAGTTTCCGTAACTCGTCCTATCTTCATTGTCTATGGTGGCAGATTTTTTATTATCTCTAATTGTGGCCTGCCGTCATACACTTAAGAAGTCAATTCATCAAAGAACTAGCGTTTGATATTCTAAATTCATCAACTAATAGGTATGCTTTTTAACTATGATGTATCCAAATGAATTAGACCTAAATGTAAAACTTTTGTTACTTTTTAAATTAAAATAATGACATTGAAAACTATCGATCTGCCATTTTTTTAAAGTAGCACCGGACGAAAGTATGCATCCTTGTCTGACACCAACAGTTGTCTTTAACCAATCTCCCAGCTTGCTGTTGAAGAGTACTGCGCTGGTTGCTCTGTTGTATAGGTTCTTGATCACTTCAATGAGGTTTGCATTAATGTTGAATTTTTGCATAGTTGCCCACAGTGCCGCATGCCACACTCTGTCGAACGCTTTTTTAAAGTCTATGAAGACATGATAGAGGTCACTCTGGTGTTGGAGATGTTTTTCACAGAGCACTCGCAGGTTAAAGATTTGATGAGTTGTGCTTCTTCCTGCTCTGAATCCCGCCTGCTCTTCTGAAATGATTTGCTCTGCTTGTGGTTTCAGTCTGTTTAATATGATCATAAGCATGACTTTGCTGGGGTGACTGATCAGGCTGATTGTACGGTAGTTCTGGCACATCTGTAAATTACCATTGATGTCGCTTGACTTGAGAGTGCATATGAAATTCTAGACTACATTAAAAGTCATTTCGATTCAGTAATTCTGAAAGCTTTTTTTCAAAATGACGTCATATCTCTTCACGCTACATCACACCAACAATGTGTCAATATAATGCGCACCACGCAACAATCTAACATAAGCATTCACAAAGCGGGAAAACCCCATGAACTATCATTCTAGATTCTAGATTACATTAAAAGTCATATCAAATCAATAATAATGAAAGTAAACAAAACAATTTGCTATCTGCAAATTGCTGCTAAACTTACGGGAGTCGAACGAAAAGTGATTTTTTCAAAAATTCCTTCTCCATCATTGTTCTAAATATTATTAGCTAACGTTTGGCGTTTGTTTCAACCCGATAGATGTTATTGTTGGCGAGAAATTGACAAAATACTGATATTTTTTCTCCAGGAAATCCAGTAAACTTTTTCGGTATTTTTTTTTGGCCCTTTCACATCCTTGAGACCTCCTTAACATATTTGCCAAAGACCCGAACCCTCTATATGGTATGGTTCAGGAGCAGTTGCAGGATCAAGCGTTACAGACATTTCAAATATATATATATATCCGCAATTTTTCCTATGGTAAATGGCGTTAAAAATGTATACTGCTAATTTCCACTGGTAGTACATGGCCGTGCAGCACATGATATCAATCATTGCATATGTGAAAATGTAATCATGCTTTATTTATTATGACATCAGTTACTGTTTTTTCTACCGATCCGGTCTTCACCGTCAATTTTGATTTCTGATACGAGTGAAATCAAAGCCTTATGCAGTAGATACCAAAAGAAAGTGATATTATGGTTACGCCGCAGCATAAACTGAAACCAAACCAGAAGTTTCAAATGATTTTCGGTCGCAGCAGATTTCAAAAGCATAACGACTTTTTGGTAGACATGAAAGAGAAAAGCAAACCTAGCTCAAGGTTTAATCATTATGATTTAAAACAATAGCAAAATGATTCAAATGAAACATTAACATCAATACTTTAATCATCAGTAATCCTTCAATTATCACGATGAATTAAAACATGTGGGTTGAGTCGCTAAATGGTAGCTATTTAAGATTTACTTTGCCAATAACTGAAGTTAAATAAACTAGATTAAAGATTGAACACCTGATCGCCCAGATAATTTTAGCGTCGTTTCGGATCGAACAGTCTTTCTGCACTTTATAACTGCTCCCTTGCCGCACAGATGGGGGTTGTTGCAGACAAGTATTCAATTCTAGATGTGTCCAGAATTCGTTATCAATTAGAGTGCTACTATGCATGAATATACATTATTTATATGTTCTTAAGGCAAAAAGACATGACCATGTTACTCCGCTACTTTACTCACTTCATTGGCTGCCTATACAAGCTCGAATTGATTAAAAACTGGCTGTTCTCTGTCACAACTTCTTTTCTGACTCATCTCCTTCCTATCTTACTGAACTTCTGTCGGTCTACTCACCCAGTCGTCAGCTACGCTCGTCTGCAGACACACGTATTCTCTGTGTTCCTAAGACACGAACTAAAACTTTTGGTGAAAGGGCATTCTCTTTTTGTGCGGCCATACAATGGAATTCTCTACCATTACATACCCGTAGTATTCGAAGTACCAAATTCTTCAAGACTGCACTTAAAACGCATCTTTTCAAATTGTATTTACAAAATTGAAGAAAAAACATTTGTTTTAATGATTAGCGTAGCTTGTGTGTAATGTACTGTCCTTTATGTTGTTATTATGGTATGAATGGTTATTTAATTATTACATGTATGTTATGATCTCAATGTAAAGCGCTGTGAGCCTGGTTCCCTACTGGGATACAGCGCTATAAAATTATCAATTATTATTATTATTATTATATTATATCCGTGGTCGTTAGAGACAGATTATTTGATGAATAAAAACTATTTAGCCCTTTCCGGTAGGTTCATCATCCAGCTCTTGGCAGTGATCGAGACGGCACACACCCTGATTCATGAATATGTGTACAAAATCACAAATCGTGGTTCTTGCCATCTCGTGTCACCAATACACATATTCATGAATCATGGTTCTTGCCATCTCGTGTCACCAGTACACTAATTCACAAATCGTGGTTCTTGCCATTTCGTGTCACCAGTACACTAATTCACAAATCGTGGTTCTTGCCATCTCGTGTCACCAGTACACTAATTCACAAATCGTGGTTCTTGCCATTTCGTGTCACCAGTACACTAATTCACAAATCGTGGTTCTTGCCATCTCGTGTCACCAGTACACTAATTCACAAATCGTGGTTCTTGCCATCTCGTGTCACCAGTACACTAATTCACAAATCGTGGTTCTTGCCATCTCGTGTCACCAGTACACTAATTCACAAATCGTGGTTCTTGCCATCTCGTGTCACCAGTACACTAATTCACAAATCGTGGTTCTTGCCATTTCGTGTCACCAGTACACTAATTCACAAATCGTGGTTCTTGCCATCTCGTGTCACCAGTACACTAATTCACAAATCGTGGTTCTTGCCATCTCGTGTCACCAGTACACTAATTCACAAATCGTGGTTCTTGCCATCTCGTGTCACCAGTACACTAATTCACAAATCGTGGTTCTTGCCATCTCGTGTCACCAGTACACTAATTCACAAATCGTGGTTCTTGCCATCTCGTGTCACCAGTACACTAATTCACAAATCGTGGTTCTTGCCATCTCGTGTCACCAGTACACTAATTCACAAATCGTGGTTCTTGCCATCTCGTGTCACCAGTACACTAATTCACAAATCGTGGTTCTTGCCATCTCGTGTCACCAGTACACTAATTCACAAATCGTGGTTCTTGCCATCTCGTGTCACCAGTACACTAATTCACAAATCGTGGTTCTTGCCATCTCGTGTCACCAGTACACTAATTCACAAATCGTGGTTCTTGCCATCTCGTGTCACCAGTACACTAATTCACAAATCGTGGTTCTTGCCATCTCGTGTCACCAGTACACTAATTCACAAATCGTGGTTCTTGCCATTTCGTGTCACCAGTACACTAATTCACAAATCGTGGTTCTTGCCATCTCGTGTCACCAGTACACTAATTCACAAATCGTGGTTCTTGCCATTTTGTGTCACCAGTACACTAATTCACAAATCGTGGTTCTTGCCATCTCGTGTCACCAGTACACTAATTCACAAATCGTGGTTCTTGCCATCTCGTGTCACCAGTACACTAATTCACAAATCGTGGTTCTTGCCATCTCGTGTCACCAGTACACTAATTCACAAATCGTGGTTCTTGCCATCTCGTGTCACCAGTACACTAATTCACAAATCGTGGTTCTTGCCATTTCGTGTCACCAGTACACTAATTCACAAATCGTGGTTCTTGCCATTTCGTGTCACCAGTACACTAATTCACAAATCGTGGTTCTTGCCATCTCGTGTCACCAGTACACTAATTCACAAATCGTGGTTCTTGCCATCTCGTGTCACCAGTACACTAATTCACAAATCGTGGTTCTTGCCATCTCGTGTCACCAGTACACTAATTCACAAATCGTGGTTCTTGCCATCTCGTGTCACCAGTACACTAATTCACAAATCGTGGTTCTTGCCATCTCGTGTCACCAGTACACTAATTCACAAATCGTGGTTCTTGCCATCTCGTGTCACCAGTACACTAATTCACAAATCGTGGTTCTTGCCATCTCGTGTCACCAGTACACTAATTCACAAATCGTGGTTCTTGCCATCTCGTGTCACCAGTACACTAATTCACAAATCGTGGTTCTTGCCATCTCGTGTCACCAGTACACTAATTCACAAATCGTGGTTCTTGCCATTTCGTGTCACCAGTACACTAATTCACAAATCGTGGTTCTTGCCATCTCGTGTCACCAGTACACTAATTCACAAATCGTGGTTCTTGCCATCTCGTGTCACCAGTACACTAATTCACAAATCGTGGTTCTTGCCATCTCGTGTCACCAGTACACTAATTCACAAATCGTGGTTCTTGCCATCTCGTGTCACCAGTACACTAATTCACAAATCGTGGTTCTTGCCATCTCGTGTCACCAGTACACTAATTCACAAATCGTGGTTCTTGCCATCTCGTGTCACCAGTACACTAATTCACAAATCGTGGTTCTTGCCATCTCGTGTCACCAGTACACTAATTCACAAATCGTGGTTCTTGCCATCTCGTGTCACCAGTACACTAATTCACAAATCGTGGTTCTTGCCATCTCGTGTCACCAGTACACTAATTCACAAATCGTGGTTCTTGCCATCTCGTGTCACCAGTACACTAATTCACAAATCGTGGTTCTTCCCATCTCGTGTCACCAGTACACTAATTCACAAATCGTGGTTCTTGCCATTTCGTGTCACCAGTACACTAATTCACAAATCGTGGTTCTTGCCATTTCGTGTCACCAGTACACTAATTCACAAATCGTGGTTCTTGCCATCTCGTGTCACCAGTACACTAATTCACAAATCGTGGTTCTTGCCATTTCGTGTCACCAGTACACTAATTCACAAATCGTGGTTCTTGCAATTTCGTGTCACCAGTACACTAATTCACAAATCGTGGTTCTTGCCATCTCGTGTCACCATTACACTAATTCACAAATCGTGGTTCTTGCCATTTCGTGTCACCAGTACACTAATTCACAAATCGTGGTTCTTGCCATCTCGTGTCACCAGTACACTAATTCACAAATCGTGGTTCTTGCCATCTCGTGTCACCAGTACACTAATTCACAAATCGTGGTTCTTGCCATCTCGTGTCACCAGTACACTAATTCACAAATCGTGGTTCTTGCCATTTCGTGTCACCAGTACACTAATTCACAAATCGTGGTTCTTGCCATTTCGTGTCACCAGTACACTAATTCACAAATCGTGGTTCTTGCCATCTCGTGTCACCAGTACACTAATTCACAAATCGTGGTTCTTGCCATCTCGTGTCACCAGTACACTAATTCACAAATCGTGGTTCTTGCCATCTCGTGTCACCAGTACACTAATTCACAAATCGTGGTTCTTGCCATCTCGTGTCACCAGTACACTAATTCACAAATCGTGGTTCTTGCCATCTCGTGTCACCAGTACACTAATTCACAAATCGTGGTTCTTGCCATTTCGTGTCACCAGTACACTAATTCACAAATCGTGGTTCTTGCCATCTCGTGTCACCAGTACACTAATTCACAAATCGTGGTTCTTGCCATCTCGTGTCACCAGTACACTAATTCACAAATCGTGGTTCTTGCCATCTCGTGTCACCAGTACACTAATTCACAAATCGTGGTTCTTGCCATCTCGTGTCACCAGTACACTAATTCACAAATCGTGGTTCTTGCCATCTCGTGTCACCAGTACACTAATTCACAAATCGTGGTTCTTGCCATCTCGTGTCACCAGTACACTAATTCACAAATCGTGGTTCTTGCCATCTCGTGTCACCAGTACACTAATTCACAAATCGTGGTTCTTGCCATCTCGTGTCACCAGTACACTAATTCACAAATCGTGGTTCTTGCCATCTCGTGTCACCAGTCACTAATTCACAAATCGTGGTTCCTGCCATCTCGTGTCACCAGTACACTAATTCACAAATCGTGGTTCTTGCCATTTCGTGTCACCAGTCCACTGATTCACAAATCGTGGTTCTTGCCATCTCGTGTCACCAGTACACTAATTCACAAATCGTGGTTCTTGCCATCTCGTGTCACCAGCACACTAATTCACAAATCGTGGTTCTTGCCATCTCGTGTCACCAGTACACTAATTCACAAATCGTGGTTCTTGCCATTTCGTGTCACCAGTACACTAATTCACAAATCGTGGTTCTTGCCATCTCGTGTCACCAGTACACTAATTCACAAATCGTGGTTCTTGCCATCTCGTGTCACCAGTACACTAATTCACAAATCGTGGTTCTTGCCATCTCGTGTCACCAGTACACAAATTCATGAATCAGGGTGCGTTCGGGTCGTGCAGTCTCGCCCGCAAGATATCAGTAATTGAATAATTACACAGTTCATATTAAACTCTTCACGCCCCCCCCCCACCAGCCTTCCCCAGCTCCCATGTCGATTCTGATACAATTATTCATGGTGGTAGTCGTAGGAGTGGAGGGGGTTACTAACTAATTCACTTCTTGATGTCTCCTTATGAGACAATGTCACGACACGTCGTAGGTGACGGTCTTGTAATCTTTCAAGAATTCAACTCTTTACACACATGACGAATGCCTTGTTACTAGTTAATTTTATTTGCATTTCAATTCAAATACATTCGGACCTCGCTTAGTCGAACTTCCCTAAGTCGAAAACCTCCCTATATCGAATTGTTAGGTCCCGGCCAAATCTGCACCTATTACGCCATTTTCCCTAACTCGAAAACTCTGTGAGTCTAACTTTTTTTCGGGTCCCTTTGAGTTTGACTTAGCTAGGTACGACTGCATTAGAATGTTAGTTCAGATTGTAGCTGCTTTGATCATACGTGTTGTTGTTATTACCCAGGTTAGCTTATACATACAAAAAGAAAGAAATCACTAATTCAATTAGACTTAAATATATATTTTTAGCACAGAATTCACACTGAATTTTGACTTAACATAAAATATGAATATGGGTATCTAGAAAAGTGGTGTGTGGATTGTAAAGTGGATAAGTGTGTGGGTGTGGATGGATATAAATTTTTCATAAATATCCTGTTTCATTCAATATTGCTTTGAGTTTAACATTTCACTATTTAAAGCAAAAATTACATTTCCTAACATTCAAACCTTTATTTTTCTATCACTGCATTTTATAATAAAGTTGTTGCTGTGAAATCAAGGTGGGTACATAACCTCAAAATATGTGGCCCCTCTACCAAAGAAAACGTAGAGAAATAAGAACAAATTCAAAATAGAGCTGAAGATTCTTTACTGGTGAATATTCACAACTGACCTGACTAACTCCATTAGTTACATTACAAAACCTAGAAACACAAGTAGAACAAAGAGCAAAATAGTAATAATACATAACTTGGAAATTCAAAGAAACTACAATCTAACACAATACTCACTACTTTCTTGTTCTTGACACCTTTCTTGTTCCATTCGCAACAGCAAAACAAACATACGAATTCTCCTTCTTCGCGTCGGGCATTTGAGCGTGGAATGGATTGCCTGCACAAGCCAGGAAAACCAATACACTATCAACATTCAAAACTCTAAATAGAAATGCAAGACTAGACATAAACCATGGGTCAGTGTAGAACGCAAAAACATCTTCTGTATAAAATGAGCGCCTGTAATAGATAAGATAAGACGAGATGACGTTAATCACCTTTATGAAACTCAGCACATACAACAACGCTTTTGCTTTTAATGTCTTTGAACTGTGTTATTATTGTAATGCCCCGAGTGCGTTATCATTATGCCTCTGTCACCAACCAATCACAACTTCACTCAGCTTTATTTTTATTTTCTTGTATATTTTGTAAATTATATAGTCTAGCCAATGCGCGAAATTTTAATTCAGAAATAATTAGTCCATTTAAATAAACAATATAATAGCCCAAGTCAAAAGGTTGGAAAGAAGGATCCGTAGCGCTATGACGTCATTTTTTGAGCTTATATTTAAGTATATATATAAGGCGCGCATCAGGTGTGCAAAATTCTAAAAATTCTAAAAGATAATTTTTAAAAAAATGTATTATATGACGTCATAGTTTTAGCTTATAATTTCATTTTGGAAAAGAGAGCGACGTAAAAAGAGGATTTGAGGATTTATCATTATAAAATAATTTGTGTACATTTCAGGAAGTTTAATATTTCGTAATTATCAAACAAGGATAAGTTACTTGGGCTTTTACCCAAAAAAAGTGGGCGCCTTAGGCGCCCTAAAACCCTTAGTATATATATAAATATTGTTAATAAACTAAATACTTTTCAAACATCAATTGCCATCCTAGCTGACAAGCAGCCGGTTTGCGAGTGGAATGAATGTGTCAAAGAAAAACGCATGGGGAGGTTCTGTGCATAGGTATATTAAATGGGATGCGAAGTAGGTTACGACTCTAGAAGTATGGGTGGGGACTTTTGGGGTTAATTTTAACTCGTGGAATATGCGCGAAACAATAAATAATGAGCCCAAAATATGGTGGCAATGCTGCGCTAACTTCTCATCTACTTACCCCCTAAAATTTACGAATTATCAACTCAACTGTCCACCTTGTCTTAAACCCTATGGCCAATTACAGGGGGGGGTGCTGATTGGACTAAAGCCAAGGGCCCCCCATGATTTAAGGGCCCCAAACTTATTATATTGTATAATAAATGTGGTTAGACCGGGCCCAAGGTGGAATTACATGCAGCCAGGGGCACCGTGCAATCTTGATCCGCCCCTGCTTAAACCATAGATTTTTCCTTTAAATTAATCATTGAGCCGTCTACAAAACTCTTCATTTGTGAAGTTTGAGGCTGCGCTGCTTGATTGGTTAAATGTTATCAGTGGTCTGATAAAGGAGCGTTTAGACAAAGATTTTAAGGTAAAATCGCGCTGTTTCGTTGTGTGAGACAGTACTCATTTGATATGAGATGTCTACCAAGCCTTCCCATGAAAAATTATTTTTTTTAATGTGACATTTTTTTATATTTAAGCTGAGAATCTTTTGATGTGGCACTAGAATATCATTCATTGCTGCATCTGAAGTCCCAATAATAGAAGGTTCCTTGTCTTAATCGAACTTTTAACAAATAAAACGAAAATATGGATTTTAAGAAAATGGTGCGATCATATTTTTTTTCCTTTTAAAACTATTCCTTCCACCTTAATTGATTGTCCTACTAGCGATATGAATGGCTCCCGTGAGCTACAGTGTTGTTAACTGGGTGACGTCATGGAGATGGCGTGTTGGGATGATTTGAAGGGAAATGTCGATGAGAAACGATAGAATAAGAATGAGTAATTCCTTTGTGAAGAAGTAAAATGTTTCTTTTTTTAAAAACAAAGCTGTATTATTACATAAAATTACATGCAAAGTATTTTTTTTCCTTCCTTAAACGATAGATGAAAAATTATTATGATTAATTTTTACTATAAAAATGTTGAATCGAAATGACTTTTTTTACATACGTGAACAACAAATTATACAATGACATATTCCTATTAATATCACAATTTTATTTAATAACAGTTGTTTTTTAAAGTATTGTTGCAAAATGGCAGAATGACATCCAGCTTGTCGCTTGAATGCAGTAGTACTCCTAGGTCGATGTCATATCGATTGCCTGGCCTTTCAGCAGTCGGGATCAGGAATCCTGTCGTCCATTCAACCGCTGAGCCTGTCTGATCTCGTTTCCTTTATTTATTTATAATTTTCACATGGACCCCGCCTGGCACATTAAGCTCGTTACAGAGGGGCGGCTCGGTGACTGAAGCAGGCCGTAACTACGCATTTTTATAATGTGGAGCTATTCATAGTGGAACGTTTAGTTTTGCAGCGCGTTCCATTGCTTCATTGGTGGTGATAGTAAAGCCCAAAACTATCACGAGTCTAGTCTGCGAAATAAAGAAACGGCATAATGCGTTGTCCTAGGCGGCGCTGAAGAGTCATTGACCTGTTTTATCAACATTCGTCTTTGTCGTCTTTATTAGAGAATAACTAATCTCACACTACAAGAAACGTTACACACATTATAACGCCACACACGAACATACACACAGTCCCATAAACAGCCACACACATGCATCAAGGCCCAAGGCGACACCCACAAGAACAAAGCCCCCCAAAACCCACCCCCCCCCCTAAAAAAATAACAGTCATGCACAAAGGCGGCCTCATACTGTGACACAGTGACACACACGGTCAGACAAAAAAGTAACATGCAGGCGTAAAACGAACACTGCTGGAAATATCCACAAAAGAATACCTCCTCAGCAGTACACAAATATACACACTGTATACACAAAGCCACACCACACATAATATCAGCCACATAAACACACAGCAACACACACCAAATACAGTCACACAGCGAAACATGAAAACGCAGACAGCCACACACGATATTATGTCCCAAAAGTTTGATTTGGTCGTGGGCAACTATCAATATACATAATTTCCGTTGTCTGTATGTATGTATGTAATTATAATGCTGTTAGGTGGCACTGCGAAATTTGTAATGCTGTTAGGTGGCGCTGTGATCGATGTTGTATAAAAATATTATATGAAGTCATTGTTTTAGCTGATATTTTAATTTTTGAAAAGGGAACGATGTAGAAATAGGATTTGAGGATTTATAATTATTTTGAAATACTTTGTGTACATTTCAGCAAGTTTAATATTTCGTATTTATCAAACAAGGATAAGTTACTTATGTTAATTATATATATTGATTCCAGTTGTCTGTATGGATGTAAGTGCTGTTAGGCGGCGCTGCGAAATTTGAAATGCTGTTAGGTGGCGCTGCGATCGATTTTGTTTTATAGTGCTGCACCAAAAATAACACTTTTTGAACGTTCCGCATAAAATTGTTCAATATGATAATAAAGGAATCAAATAAAAATAAATAACATAAATGAAAGTTCTGTATTACGTTATTTTTTAATCTGATGTGTATTTATTTTGAAAACTTCCGTCATTTTTGACGGGTGATGATACGCTAGTAAACAATATAATAGCCCAAGTCACTGGAAAGAAGGAAGGATCCGTACTGCTATGACGTCATTTTTTAAGCTTATATTTAAGTATATTTATATACAAGGCGCGCATCAGGAGGTCTTCAAAATTCTAAAAGATTCTTTAAAAAATATTATATGACGTCATGGTTTAGCTTATATTTTAATTTTGGAAAAGATAGCGATGTAAAAAGAGGATTTGAGGATGTATAATTATAAAATACTTTGTGTACATTCCAGGAAGTTTAATATTTCGTATTTATCAAACAAGGATAAGTCACTTGGGCTTTTTACAACAAGTGGGCGCCATAGGTGCCCTAAAACCCATAGTTATATACATATATATCATTCAGTGACGCTAAGGGACATCACTCTGCTTTTTTTAAAAAAAATGAAAATATAGACTTAAAAATCATAATCATTTTGGTTTCCAGATTAACATTAACAATACAACGCACGAACCTTTGACGTCAGCATTTGTGCTTTTAACAGTGCTGACTGACTCAAATAGTTATTTTTGGTGCAGTAATTTGGTGCGCTGCTTTCTAAAATTAGTAGCGTCATGGACATGACAGACGGAACGTGCAGTTTTTTTTAAAAAGTGGGCGCCTTAGGCGCCCTACAACCCCTATTATAAAATACTATGTGTACATTTCAGGAAGTTTAATATTACGTATTTATCATATAAGAACAAGTTAGTTGGGCTTTTGAAAAAGGTTGGCGCCGTAGGTTCCCAAAAAGAAGTGGGCGCCGCAGGCGGCCCAGCACAACCTAGTCTACTGAGAATGCAGAGGGAATGAAATATAACATGGAACGGTTTTATCTAGCATATACCCAGTAGAGGAAATTGATTCGCCAACATGAAAGAGTGGTGACAGATGAAAACACATTGTCCAACCAACCTCCTACTTTAAAGACTAGACCCCAACAGGGATCCGAATGACGGCATTAAAGCCTGGCCCCTGGTTAGGTTGGCGCATCATGTGACAGGAAGTCACGCGCTGCTCAATATATCCGTTGAAGTAATGATGGGAGGGATTCCTATGCTCCTAAGTTGTATATGGCACTGTTCAACTGATGGAGCGGGTTGCCATGGTACAAACGATAAAGTCGAGCTCTAAAGGATTTTCTATGTTTGAACGAATGCACCTCAAAATGCCATCACTAACATTCAGCTGTGAGGGTGGATCGGCACCGATGTATTTGAAAGAACTGATTTCAAGACACTTATTTTTAAGAGGGTGCGCTCCTCTTCACACCCCTACTGAATGTTTCCAGTGTGGAAGGACACAGAAGGTAGTCCCCCGGAAAGTGCTCCTTTGAAGCAGCTGCGCATAAATTATGTAATAGCCTTCCCGTGAATGTAATGGCGATAAAGAAACATTTAAGAAATGTTTTAATCAAAAGGAGTTTTGAATACCCTAGCGCGCTGAGCATGTTGGTCTAGCATGGAAACTAAGCGCTACACAAGAAACCATCAACAACATATGGGGCAGGTTTTCATATTTCTAACCGTTGCTTTGAGAACGTAAGCTTATCCCCAAGAAAATATTTAATTCTTGTACCCAGAAAATGTTTAATCTTGACCACGCCCACCTGCCCTGTTGCAGGCTGTCGTATCCCATGCTTTCTACCCTCAATGTGTCATTTTGCAACAACACTTTTTACACATGTCTGATGCAGTCCCAACTAGACTGGGCGGAGCACGTCGTGCGAATGCCAGACCATAGGCTCCTAAAGAGGTTCTTCTATGGCAAGCTTACAGATGAACAGAGAGTGCGCGGAGCTCAAATGAAGCGCTACAAGGATACTCTCAAGGCCGCATTGAAAGATTACGGCTTGAGCATAACTCCTGGGAGGCAGGAGACAGCAACCGAACTTCCTGGCGCCTCATTATACTGAACGGAGCAGGCAGCTACATGTAAAGCAAACAGACAACATGCTTCCAAGTCCAGACGACAGGCCAGAAAGAATAGTGCTTGAAACCCTCTTGATGACATCCCAACCATCTCTTGTCTGACATGTGGACGCACTTTTCGGACGAGGAGAGGTCTCATAAGCCACCAAAGGACACACCTAGCTGCCACAGCACAAAGCTAATGTGATGAGAATGATCCTTCGTCAATCATGACGGACAAACAAAAACAACCCTCAAATGAAAATAATTTTCAACGTTTAGAAATTATGAAAATGTATTTTTCAAAAATGTCACCGGTTTCCGACGATGACTTATTGGTTTGTTCAGTGGTTCTTCTGTTAATTCAAAGTGATATTTAGGGACTGTCATTGTAGAGTAATCAGTACTACTCTTGAGTAATTTCTAATTGGTTTATTTTACTACTAGTGTATGACCCGTCAAAATGACGGAAGTTTTCAAAATAAATACACATCAGATTAAAAAATAACGTAATACAGAACTTTCATTAATGTTATTTATTTTTATTTGATTCATTTATTATCATATTGAACAATTTTATGCGGAACGTTCGAAAAGTGTTATTTTTTGGTGCAGCACTATAAAACATCGATCGCAGCGCCACCTAACAGCATTACAAATTTCGCAGCGCCACCTAACAGCATTATAATTACATCCATACATACAGACAACGGGAATTATGTATATTTTTTACTATAATATTGGCCGACATTTGTCTTATCTTTTTTTGACCTAACTGATAGATTTATTATAAGAATTAACGTGTGTTAAATTATTTCGGCGGTTCTAATTTGTTTCGATTCCCGACTTTAATGCCAAGAAAATTATTTACCAGACAGCGTGTGTTAGTCTGGTGAATTATTTTCTTAAGCATTGGCGTCGGGAAACGAAACAAATAAGAACCTCCGAAAGAAATATGCCGCATAAGAAGAATTTAGTATAAATATTACTGTAATAACTCTATTTATGAGTACTGTCTTTGTGAATATACAAGGCAATATTGTAACGATTACTTCTGCGTAAAAACTTGTTGTACCTTTATTCGGGGTTTGTAAATGCCAAAGGGGAATAGTTTTTGTGAAAATGTTTAAAGGTTGTTCATGCTTTTTTTAGAAGTCCTTCTCTTCCTGGCTGTAAATTATTTTACGGTCTTCATTACGTGTTTACTGTCCTTTTACCTTTTATATTGCAGTTTGTCGGTTCCCTGATGACACACACACATAAAAGGGAGGGGGGGGTATTTCCTCATTCTTTTCAACGTACGTTCTTTGGACTTGATGTAGGTAGTGGGTTACAGTATTAATGTTTACAGTAGTCTGGGTGTCACAAGCTATTGTCCATCGGTCTCGTTCTAAACACGCTAGAGTTAAATTCAGTTTGTTGAGTAGAAGAGAGTACTTGAGACGTGAAAATCTTGTATCCCTTGGTAATCAATTTTTTAAATATAGAATACAAATACAATTGATTAATTTCTAATCAGAATCTCCAGATTATAGCGTAGCTTCTATTCTGGTTGTGTTTAACTACTACATAAAAATAATGTATAAATAGTATTCATCTTAACTGATATATAAATTTATTAATAACTTAAGCAATTGCCTAGTCAGAAGCTTTTGTGTGTAAAAGTGCGTGGGAATTAAAATTAGATTGGCTTTATGTGCATGTTACTTGGTTGTAATACTTGTAATGGTAGCTTAAATATATGCGATAACCGTCCAAATCCTTGATAACTCTAACTACTCTATTCGCGTTTTATTTTATTTTATTTTTAAAAATATGCATCCGACAACATTATAGTCAATGTTCAGAATCAAGGAAATTTTAATACAATTGGAGATGATGTTTTCTTTCAGAGAGAAACAGATTTGGGGAAAGAGAGAGAGAGAGAGAACGTTTAAAGAACACCATGAAAGAAATCAGTGGCACATAATTAACTTATACAAACGAGAATTCATATATTTTTCTTTTTCAAATATGCCCACTTCGAAATTGAATTATTCAATTTTTTAGTCTTATCACTATCCCAACTTCGGACTTTTTGATAGACTTTACGTTATGCCGCCATCTTGGCTTGATATACACTGCAGTCCGAGATTTATTACTAGCGGAAGTAATCGTGGTTCAAGCTTCTACACCGGATGTAACAGGACCCCTGGCAAACCCCCATCCCCCAATCAATCTCTCACGTCCCACTTGTCTCTGGAACTACTTTACACAATGGCCGCAGATTTGAGTTGCGGTATGATCTGGTCCTAGCCTGTTGAAGCTTGACTCAAGCACGCATTCTGCAAAACAAATACAAATTACTTCTCTTACTTTGGTTTGTTGGTTTTTCTATTTCAAAACGCACACATACACACCTACATAGTTTCTACTTACTGCTGCACAGTAATTATTTGCTGCACAGTAATTATTTACTGCAAGAATATTTTAATCATAACATGTATGGGTCGTCTCTTTCAATAAAGAGAATTTTCGTCGTTCTAAACATGTCCATTTTCTCTTTTTACGAAAAAAAAATTAACAACTTTGAGCCACTGACACTAACTTTGGCTTTTTTACCGAAATGTATCAGTCGCATCTTTGGTGACAAACCGTTGTAATGATAGTAATAGATCGCTAGATATATTTGTAATTCATCCACCAGTACAATAAACTGTACTAAGATTATGAATTTATCATCTCACATTTGTACTACGAATATGAACAATTGCTTGATACTTTGACTATGAATCTCCCCACAAATAGTCGTACTGGAGGTATACGATTTTATTTTGGTTGTTGAAAGATTCACTATTAATAATAGATCAGGGTGCCATCTGAACAGTGTACCATCTGATCAGGATAGTGCGAGAACCGTGTGTCAACAGCAGATGAGATAGACACCAGAACAGTTAACCGATATTCGGTGCGCTCATTTGTTAACACAATTTTTAAAATATTGCTATTTGAAAATGTGACCATCAATTCTGACAGAAATAGAAGCGGAACATCCCGACCAACTGTATATCACACTTCAGTCATGTGATTTTCCAGCGGTACAAAATGGAAGAAAAATGATTTTAAGTTGTCTTTCGTAGATAATTGTGGCACTGTTAGGCATGTACAGTTGAGTAAATGGGCATTAATTTTTAAAACTGTTTTTCCCTTTCTAACCCCAGTTGATGAAATGATTTACTATGATTTTTATGAAAGTTTCACAAGAAGGATTTTCATTTCAATAGTGTCGTCACTAGGGGTAGCGGGGGTTCGGACCGCACCGGATGACACCATCACAAGGGGTGACACCAGTGGCGTAGCTAGAGCTTTTGCCGCCCGGGGCGGTCTCCAATTTGCCGCCCTTTTTAGGGGCCGTACATAAATGATGTCACGCACCTCGGTGGGGGGGGGGAGTCATACATTAGCGACGATGTGTGACGAGGAGGGTGTGTTTAAGAAATCTGACGTCACGTCAAAACGCGCAACTTTAAATAAAATGTCCACTTAAATATTTAATTACTGACACTTTATTTAACGACGTTTATTTAAAACGCGTGTTACGTTATTAGAGTGCAGCCTTACACTAAAAACATACTTAAATCATAAAATTCGATTTGAAACATTCTCATTTTCAAATAGGAATTACGGCTTTTAAGGTGTGTGTGTGTGTGGGGGGGGGGTCAAAGGTTTGTGACGTTATATTGAAGAAGGGGTCTAAGCTTTTGTGACGACGTGTGACTAAGGGGGAAGGGGTAAAAAATCAGCCAAAATCACGTGACGTCATTTAAGGATGGCCACTTAGTCAATTATATGATGGTTTTTATAAATTAACAAACATGAATAAATAATTGTAATTGAAACGATGTAAAGGTGGGGAACATCTTTACCATTGCGTGCCATATTTATGTAAGCAGTAATAAAAGAGGACACATAAGATGATATACCTATCAATACACATTTATAAAAATACACGATACCTTTTTTAAAGGCAACAAGAAAGTTACTGAGGTCGCAGGTTCCCCCCCTCCCCCTGAGACAAAATATATTACAAATTTACACCCAAAAAAAACCATTACCAAACAAAGAAATCGTATACATTAGTTATTATGTAAGCATATTTATACAATTACTTTCATAATATCTGTAACTCTTCACAAATTATTTGGCTGATATAAGTAATATAACAGCTTTTTCTATTATACCACATCTCTTTGTTCCATGCAATCACGGTTCCCACAAATTAAATAAGATAGAAAAGAAAAAGATTGCATTGAATTGTGTAAAATTCCAGCAGTTGATCTCCTTTTACTAATTACTTCTTCAGATGTTAATTTTTCCAAGACGCTTGAAATTTTAAAGTATGTCTTTTTTAAAATTCTTTATGCCTAATGTGGAGTTTATTAATGGAGAAATTTGAATATTTTCATATTCTTGTCATAAATTTTAACAATTTTCCATAAAATAGACAAATTCAAATTATTTACAATTTTTTTTAATTGGATAGGTATAGACGAATTCAAATTATTTAAAAATTACTTTAATTGGATAGGCTTAACATTTTTAATGCATAACCGTATTTAAATGAAAAACACAAATTATGTGTGCTACTTTAATGCAATAAAAACAAAAATTAATTTTTAATAACTTTCCACACAATAATTTTCTGAAAACTGAAACAGTAATATAAATTACTACGTTCAAATTAAACACAATATTTGAACCACCATGGCTTGTAGGTACTTATTCGCGCATCATTCTGCGAATGTCGAAATTCCACGCAAAAACTGTCGTGGAGATATTAATAGCACATATTATTCGGCTCAGCGGTGATGAGTTGTTTTTTTTGTGTGGTATTTTTCGTTAAAAAGCGTCATCTTTGACGTATACCTCTTAATTTACCAAACAAATCGATACCTTTTTTGAGCTATTAAAATTTTTTGAACTGTTTTAAGTTAGTTATAACATCCACTCTGTAATCAAACAAATGTTGTGCGAATCCGTTGTTTAAGACTCGAAAGTACGAGTATTTTTGTTTCACTCGAGTTTTCCCCCTTCAAAAGAAAAAGGGCAGTTGTCGGAAATGGTTGTACTTTTCAAAAGCCCACAAATGCCGCCCCTAGATGTGTGCCGCCCGGGGCGGACCGCCCCCTCCGCCCCCACCCTAGCTACGCCACTGGGTGACACCAAAGGGTAAAATTACCGGTATGTATGTTTCCGTTAATTGCCACTGGCAGACTCGGAGTAGTTCTATGGGGTAAGTTGTGAGGGGACTACACCATGAGCTACCGCACTGGTTGACATCAACCCTAGTGACGCCTCTGCATTTCAACAAACGTTTGTGAAAATAATATATTTCTGGCTTCGAAAGTTGTGTTAAAAACCATTACCCCCATTCCCTCAAACCACCCCCATTCGATAACACTTTTTATCACTTATCAATAATACGTCTTCAAGGAATTTTTATTTTTTGTGTTTGTTTGTCTGAGCCAGTGAGCTTCAAAGGAAAGTAGACTGATGAATTGGAAGTCCAATGACATCTTGAAAAAACGAATGTAAATATGGAAAACGGATTAAGTTGCTCACAAATTATCCATAATCTGATTAGAATAAAATCTTTGGCTGGTTCATTGTCAGTTTATTAGCGCAACCTACCTGTTTGAAAAGATATTTGAACAAACAAAAATTAAACATGAAATCTAGTTGCGATCTAGCTTCACTTGCAGCCTTCATTTTTTAAAATGTATACTTGATAAGCAACAGTGCCCAGCTTCACGATACACTTTGTCGTAAAACGAATATAAAAAGTGCGTCTTTAATGTTTTAACAATTTATTTTTGAAATGTAATTTGTGATTCGTATCTTTGATTCTAAGAGAAACCTGCGACATCTAGCGTCAGAGTGGATCTTCCTACCAGCACTGTAAAAAATATTGCCGACTACAGGATCGGTTCAACAAGGGGAGGATCATGCGTGATTAGGGGCGGTCCATAAATGACGTCACGCACCTAGGGGGGAGGGGATGTCCCCACATTTGTGACGATGTGTGACGAGGGGAGAGGGAGAGTTTTTAAATTGTGACGTCACGTCAGAACACGCTACTTTAAAAATTAAATCAAAATCCCACTTGAATATTCGATTTCTTACTTACTATTTATTGTATGACGTTTTACATGGATTCACATGCGTTGCGATATTAGAGTGCAGCCTTACACTAAATAGTAAATACATACTGAAATGACAATAAAGTGATTTGAAACATGCTCATTTAAAATATAAAAAAATAATTTAAAAAATTACCGCTTTTAGGGGGCGGGGTCACAGCTTTGTGATGTCATATTGAAAAAAAGCTAAGTTTTTGGAACGAAGTTTGACGAGGGGGGAATAGGGGGGGGGGTAAAAATCGGCCAACATCGCGTGACGTCATTTATGGATGGTCCCTCAGGGGCCATCCATATATTAAGTACGCAAGGAGGGGGAGGGGTCTTAAATTAACGGCATTTTGCGTATGGATGCGTACGGGGGGAGGGGGGTGTCAACTGAATGTGTACGTACGCACAACAAATTTAATTTGCATAATACTAAGCCTAGTAACGTAAATAGCTCTGGCTGCAAACGGCATTCGAGACCGACTGAGTCAAGGCTGATATGCTATGCAATAATGTTTTATCATTTAATGCAATCGAAATTCTGAACTTTTAATTACTTGGAAATAATTAACATTTGATTCAGACCAAACGTTTACATATTACTAAAATTTATCCGTCGGATTTATATTTACATTTCTTGAAATTAGTTGAAGTTTCTCTTTCGCCCACCGGTGCCTTAGCCGTTATCAACAAACAACAGGACGGCGATTTCACTGATTGTATTGTTCTATTTTATCAGTTTTTTTATGTAGTGTTCAAGACAATAAAATTTGAATGCTCTATTGTATTTCTTCAATAATTTCAACATGAAAAACACGATATTACAAAAACTATAAAACTTTTTTGTTATTTAAGTTTCAGTATGTATTTAGTGTAAGGCTGCACTCTGATATCGTAACACGTGTGAATCCATTGAATACGTCATTAAATAAATTGCAGGCAATCAAATATTATAGTGCGCATTTTGATGTGACGTCACATTTCTTAAACATCCCCCTCCCCCTCGTCACAAATGCGTGATCCCTCCCCTCCCCCCCCCCACCTTTTTAGGCGTGTGGCGTCATTTATGGAAGGCTTCAAAGGGTAAAACCAATATCTTTTGACTCTGGCTTAAAATTTATTTTTTCAAAATGTGAGCGAATTTGTACATACGCAAAGGGGAGGGGGTTCCGAAAATGTACGGGTTGCAACAGGGGAAGGGGGTACAAAAATAAAAATTTTGTGCGTACGTAATATATGGATGGCCCCTTATCACACAGGCGACAAAAACTTATTTTTGATGTACTGAACATCTTGCCGAGCTCAGGGTTGTAACAGTGATGTCTTGATTTCTTGAAACATGAAAATTTTAAAATCCTGTGATTTTATCGGTTGAAGTGTGACTTTAAAAAAAAATTGTGTGATTGCAGAATTCAAAGTCCTTGACAATTCCAGCTGTAAATGTTCAAGTTAAAAATAAATATTAAAATCTCTGTTGACAATAAATACAATTTTACGTCCAAAAATTAAACATTTTCTTCTCGTCCTCCGTAACTTTAGAACTACTACTACTACAAAAAGTATATAATAGATAATTATGATGTCAGAATAACCTTGAAATCCGAGAAGGAAATCGTAGTGGGCGTGGAGGCATCACCAGTTAACCGCACCGGAAGACACCAACCTTTGTAAGCAACTAGTTCCTCAATATCATCTCAGTGACTAGTTCACGAACTCTCACTGTAGATGGTGCAGAAGAAAACTTGAACTATGGACTTAATCGTTCGAAACTTTTGTATACGCCATCGCCTGTTTTAAGTTTTTTCAAACCTTCACAACATTCAACTTCGACATTTCCCATTTAAATTAGTAGCGCATAACACGTGGGTAAATTTGTATTGGCTTCGAGGATTTTCCTTCCAATTTCTTCAATATAAATTTATGTCGTCATTCACAATATATAAGCTACCATACGCGACGTCAACATATATTTCGTAGAGATTATTTATTAAAATAAAATATAATTATTACAAGTTAAGCTAACTGTGAAACTGGATTGAAGCCAATGTAAACTTGTAACAAAAACAGTACCATTGTAAAGGAGGAATATCAATTATTACTTTTCAATTAACACAAAGGATATTTGTATTTTAATTATCAAAGGCGTTTTAATAAATCGTATCATGAAATCTACAAAATTCCTTGAAGTTATTCACCCTCTTCCATCCATACATTATTCACTAGGCTGTAATATTAAGTAGCAATAAAACAGAGCCCCATTGATGGATGGTTTGCGCGAGTATTCCAAGTCAGGGTCAACGTATACAATTAACAGGAAAACTCCGAGATAAAGGAAAGTTACCACTGTGCCAGCGTCTGGGCGGTGATCTAAAAAAAAATAATCTTTCAGCAGGTGGGTGTTTTCTTGGTGGATTTTTAGACGGTGTTGATGTAAGTTTTATTTTATGGGTTTTCCTACCAGAGTGTGAGCTAAGACTGGTGTAATTGTAACTTATACTATGTAATATTCAGATGACATGCATAGATTATTAGGCTTGTCAACGGGAGGCCATGTTTGTTGTCAACGGGTACCCGGGTTCCCGGGTACCCATTGCCGAGCAATTACCCGGGTAGTAAAATTGCGCCCGGGTACTCGTGAAAATGTTACTGCAATGTCTATACCAACGGTGGTCGAAATGCGGCTCTTCTGTGTTAACATTTTTGCTCGCGAATAATTAATCAAATTAAAACTTTTCGTTTGAAATATATACTATGAAATACGTTTAGCAAGAAAGCGATTAAAAATAAATAACTGTCAAATGGAAATAAAACACGGTCCTGTTCACTTTTTTTCTTTTTTTTTAACATGAAACAAAAATTATTTGAAACATACATGTATTATTATTATGTGTTCATTAATAAGGGTAAGAAAAAAATGTGAGATAAATTATGAGGTCGATTACGTGATAAGCCCACGACTAACAGGAATAACCAGTTAAATAACTTCAAAAAGATAATTTTAAATAAACAATTATTTGGAAATGTTACTTCCTTTTCCTATAAAAAGGTGTGTGTTTATAGAGCAATCATTTAATGTGTTATGATGTTTTTCTTCTTGCGTTCGCTTTGTTTCAACGACGAAAGCGACAAAACCGACAACACAATACATATGTCCTAAATATTCCCATATACACTTATACTTATATCTGTAACTGTTAACAGTATTTGTGTACTGGTCATGGGACAGCAAAGAAAAGAAGGAAAGGTAGACTAGACCCTGTGCTTTGTTACCACCGCAGCGTGTTTCCAACATAAATTTACCCTGTCACATAGAGCCTTTTTCGAATTTGACCTACTTAGAAGCCTCAAGTGTACGCATTACGCTGATAATTGTTAATTTAATTCAGTATATTTCAGTTGCTGAGAGTACGGCCTGGGTGTGAAAGTAAGAAGGCCTGGTGTGAGAGTATGGCCGGCCTGAGTGTGAGCCACTTGTCTTATCTCAGGCCCAGTGACGTTACGAAGTAGGGAGCTATGACGTCACTTTAAGATAGAAAAACGAAAGAGAGACGTTGAGTTTCTGTGTGAGGTGGGGGACGGGGTCATCACAATGCAAATTGAGATACAAGCAGAGTGTGTGCTCACATTAACAAGATTATGTTTTCAAGGAGGCACGTTTATTTATACGAATTAAATTTAAAATCAACGGGAATATTTTTTATATAGGTTAAAAGTACGTGCTGTACAGTAGTGAAACTATTTGAATTCACTGTAGAAAAATGTAACATATGTTTTTAATATGCATAAAAATGTTTGAAAATATTATCTGCACAGAATTACATTTCATAATAAATTTGTTAAATTTCAAAATTATGTGCTACTTTTTTAAAATGCCTATTGAGTCCTAAATAGTAATTTCTTTCTTTAAAAAAAATATCTAAATAACTTTTACCCCCTAAATTTTATTATTAAAATTGTAACTGAGATTGATTTACTATTAAAACAACGAATGCTTTTAAAATCTGGGTTTAAAAGACTACCTAGAAATCAATTACAAGGTAAATATATATTTTTTCTCCCTTATTACCACACTTACTATCAACAAATCTGACGCCATCAGATTGCTTTAAAACGTGGAAAAGCACTATTTAAAGTAGTAGTACTATTATAAAAGATTTTTTAACAATATAATCATGTGGTTAAATGGTGCAATATTAAAGCATGCCTTGCAATCAGGCTGAAAAACAAAGAAACAATTTTGAAAGGTGCCAGTGGGAAAGGGTGCTTAACAACAATGATTGATTGAGGATTATCGGACAAGGAGGGTCAAACTATACTAGGCTACACTCACAAAGGAGCTCAGTAAAATAAACAACATGGACATTCTTTCATAATTAGGCGCTACTGTGTATCGTTAAAGAAGCACTTTGAACGTTAGATCGCTCAAAGAACAGCGGAAATAAAAAGGGGCTATAAGGTAAATTTAAAAAAAACATTTAAAAAACAAGTTTTTGACTATAAATCCTTTATGTACGAGACGTAACTAAAAGAATGTTCATTATAATACGCAGCGCAAGACCATCCAACAATACATAATTGTAGTTGTGTCGTAAAACATGTTTAATATAATGCGCACCGATCAGGAATATGTTTATAAAAAGTGTTGTCAGTAAAATACGCACCTTATTGCGCGACAGAAAGGTCGTTCAATATAATACGCACCGCGACGCTCAATCTCAAAAAATAACATGATACATAGAGAAAAAAAGAGATAAATAAAATAATCTAAAAATTCAATAATTTAATTACGGTACATGCGATCGATCTGAAATTTTGACACATAGTTTTTATCATCACCACCAAATTGCCTGCTAAATTTCAGCTCGCTAGCTTACGAGGAAGTGGGTTAAAAATCGATCCAAAGTTTTGGCGACAAGCAATCAAGCAAGCAATCAAGGGTCCAACCAGACACCACGAGTTAATATAAAGGATTTTTTTTTAAACGTAAAAACCCAAGTTTTTGACTATAAATCCTTTATGTACAAGAAGTAACTAAAAGAATGTTCATTATAATACGCAGCGCAAGACCATCCAAAAATACAAAATTGCAGTTGTGTCGTAAAACATGTTTAATATAATGCGCACCGATCAGGAATATGTTTATAAAAAGAGTTGTCAATAAAATACGCACCTTATTGCGCGACAGAAAGGTTGTTCAATATAATACGCACCGCGACGCTCTGTCTCAAAAAATAGCATGATACATAGGAATAAATAAAATAATCTAAACAATCAATAATTTAATTACGGTAAATGCGATTGATCTGAAATTTTGAAACATTTTTTTTATCATTGGTACGAAACTGCCTGCAAAATTTCAGCTCGCTAGCTTACGAGGAAGTGGGTTAAAAATCGATCCAAAGTTTTGGCGACAAGCAAGCAAGCAAGCAATCAAGGGTCCAACCAGACACCACGAGTTAATATAAAGGATTTTTTTTTAAAACGTAAAAACCCAAGTTTTTGACTATAAATCCTTTATGTACAAGAAGTAACTAAAAGAATGTTCATTATAATACGCAGCGCAAGACCATCCAAAAATACAAAATTGCAGTTGTGTCGTAAAACATGTTTAATATAATGCGCACCGATCAGGAATATGTTTATAAAAAGAGTTGTCAATAAAATACGCACCTTATTGCGCGACAGAAAGGTTGTTCAATATAATACGCACCGCGACGCTCTATCTCAAAAAATAGCATGATACATAGGAATAAATAAAATAATCTAAACAATCAATAATTTAATTACGGTAAATGCGATCGATCTGAAATTTTGATACATTGTTTTTTATCATCGGTACGAAACTGCCTGCAAAATTTCAGCTCGCTAGCTTACGAGGAAGTGGGTTAAAAATCGATCCAAAGTTTTGGCGACAAGCAAGCAAGCAAGCAATCAAGGGCGCAAGCAGACACCACGAGTTAATATAAAGGATTTAAAAATGTTAAATACGATTTTTAGTGATAGAGAAAAAAGAAAGGAAAGGCTACCCATTGAGGCCCACAGGACCGGTCTTAGCAATTGCGGCTTAGTATGCGAAACGGCTTGCGCGGGGCCCAATTTGAGTAGGGATAAGGAATTAATAAGGATAATGATTGAAAATTAAGATGGGCGGGGCCTATGAAAGCGTGGAGCCCACTGCGGCCGCATAGGTTGCAGTGGCCTAAGACCGGCCCTTGAGGCCCATTAATAGCCCTATTTTAGAGCTATTTGCATGAAGTATATATAATAGAAAGGTCGCACAACTGAAATATATGGATATTTCAAGTTTTAAGTGACCTCTGATACTGATGGATCAAGATGTTGCTAATTGTCTTGTTGTAGGCATTCATTTTAATGTAACATTACAAATTAATCATGCCTTAAAATTGTGGATGTTTTTAAATCCCTTATATTAACTTCACCGTCTTGTCGTCCTGGCCCCGCCAGCCCGCGGAAAAGCAAAAGTAAAAAATGACCCACTTCCCGTGATCCTATCCAGCTGATTTTTTTTTATCAACTAACGATGCATTGTTTAAAAATTTCAGATCGATCGAATGTACCGAAATTAAATTAATGAATTTTTAAATTATCTCGATGTATCTCTATGTAGCATGTAAATGTTTGTGCTAGACTGTCGCACTGTGCGTATTATATTGAATATACTTTTTAAAAATATTTTCCTGTCGCGCGGTGCGGTGCGTATTATATTGAATACACTTTTATAATAGTTTCCCCATCTGTTAATGTTTATGTCAGTCTGTCGCGCGGGGCGTATTATATGGGGCCGTCCATAAAGTACGTCACGCTATTTTTGAACATTTAACTCCCCCCCCCCTCCACCTGTCACACATCTCGGACCCCCCCCCCTTAAAGTACGTCACACTTTAACAAAATTATACATAACTTATAGTATCATAATAATAATAGTAATTAGTAATAGTCTTAAGAAGTCTAGTCTTAAACTTAAGCCTTAAAATTAAACCATGTCTAACACTAACCCGAAAATGAGAATTTTCATCTTAGTCTTAACCACACTACTTTTAAGGACATTAACGTCAACCAACAAACATCATAAAAGTCAGAGTAATATATCAATAATTATAAACCACCACAACACAAAGCACACTGACTACACCTCTATCTTAAGCACAGTAAAGGAAATCTCCTTCAAACAATGGAAACATAAAATATGTAGATATAAGCAAAAACACTTAATCTTAATTTTGCTCCTCTCAGGCGACATAGAACTTAACCCAGGCCCAGTATCATCTAAATGTCAAATTTGTATTAAGGCATGCACTACCAAACAAGGAACCATTCAGTGTGACACCTGCAATGAATGGTACCACATTGCATGTCTGCATTCTAACACACCAAAGCACATAGCAATAGGCCTAAGAAATAAATATGCATCTTGGCACTGCATACATTGTGGGTTGCCCCAAATCAGTTCAGATTTATTTAACTATAAGGACCTTATCACCACAAACTCTTACAGTGTTTTGGCTAATTCTTTTATAAATAAACCACTAGATAAAATGAAACCTACCACACAAACCCATAAAATTACCCATAAAAAATCTAATAATAATAATAATCAAAACATTCTCAAAACACTAATAGTTAATTTCCAAAGCTTAAAAAATAAAATTCCAGATTTAGAACTACTTATAAAAACAGAAGAACCAGACATAATTGCTGGTTCTGAAACTTGGTTGAACCCCAACATATATAACTCTGAGATTTTAAACACCAATTATAATATTTTTAGGAAAGACAGACCAGACAATTATGGAGGAGTGCAGGGGCGTATTAAGACTGCACGGGGCCCCTGGCTGCAATTCAAACTGTGTACCTTCCAGCCAGTGTACCTTTAGATAAAATGATTGCTAGCAGCTAATATAAGACTGTAACTTGTAAATATTCATCCAAAATGATTATTCATGAAAAAACCGAATTCGAAGAAATAACTTTTTGCCGGTATCCTAAAATTGAATGTAAAAGACAATTTACAAAATTAAAAAAAACATGAAAAAACTTTCACACCCCACCGGGGGATCGAACCCGCCACCGCTTGCACCACAATCCTTAGTACTTCTCATTAGGCCACGAGAGCTCATGTAGGGTTTTCAATTTAAAAAATATATATATAATAGTCTTTAATAATTTCTGTAGTCGAGCTTACCAAATAAGGTTTTTTTGACTGCTAAGACTATCGTGTCGGAAAAGAGATCATTTTAAAATAGATGAGATTTTATTAATTTATCATATTTTCAGCAATTCATGTATATATTTGTCCACATTTATTATAAAATATGCTAAGTTTGGGGGCCCTAAATCATCGGGGGCCCCTGGCTTTAGCCCGTTCAGCCACCCCCTTAATCCGCCATAGGAGGAGTGCTACTTGCAATTAAATCAAATATCATAGCTGAAGAAATTACTACACAGCCAAATTTTAATATAGAGTCTATTTATAAATAATATAAAAGCCCAAGTGGCTCACTCATTGGATGTGGAACGCTGATGATGTACAACAGTCTATAGCAGTTTTAAAAAATCGTGTGGTGATTAGCGCTGTAAAAATATTTAATATGACGTCATTGGTTGATCTTATATTTAACACAAGGTGTGCATCAAAAGGTGTGCAAATTAATTACAAATTAAAGACGCGCTGTAAAAAATATATTATATGACGTCATTGCTTTAGCTTATATCTTAATTTTGGAAAAAGGGAACGATGTAAAAATAGGATTTGATGATTTATAATTATAAAATACTTTGTGTACATTTCAGGAAGTTTAATATTTCGTATTTATCAAACAAGGATAAGTTACTTGGGGTTTTGACAAAAAAAGTGGCGTACTTTATGGACGCCCATATAAAAATACTTTGTGAACATTTCAGCAAGTTTAATTTTTGCTTATGAATAAGGTGGGCGCCGTAGGCGCCCTAAAAGAAGTGGGCGCCGAAGGCGCCACGGCGCCCCGGAACAATCTAGTTGTAAAATAATTACACCAAACTCATCCCCACTTATTGTAGGCAGTATATATAGACCTCCGAATACAAACCTAGAATACATGAACAATCTTTGTAGTCAATTAACTTTCATAAAAGAGAATAATAAAAATGCAGTTCTATGGATTATGGGGGACTTTAATCTTCCAGATATAAATTGGAAAAATTATACAATTGATAACCATCAAACTAACAAAGAAATTAATGAACACTTTTTAGACACTATAAACAACATAAACCTAGAACAGATAGTAAAAACAGCAACAAGGAAAAATAAAACACTAGATTTATTCCTAACAAATAGACCAGGACTAGTGTTAGACTATAAAATAATTCCAGGACTGTCCGACCATGATGTTGTTAGGGTCACCAATACAATAAAAACTAAAATTAATAAGATACCTAGAAGAATAATCTATCTTTGGAATAAATGTAATTCAATAAAACTACACCAATCAGCGGCTAACTTCCAACAAACTTTCCTAAGTAAATTTAACACAAATAGCCCAGTAGAAGAAATTTGGAAAGATATAGAAACAAATCTAAAAACGATAATGGATGAGAATGTTCCAACAAAACTAACATCAAATAAAATTAACAAATGCTGGTTCAATTCTAGATTGAAAAAGCTATACAAAGTAAAAGATAACTTATTTAAGAAATATAAAGCTACCTATTCATATAGGATACACAAAAAATACTTAAAGATTAAACACTTGACACAAAAACTTAGTCGAAACCTCCAAAATGAATATATAAACAATGTAATTACAAAAGATAACAATAAAAACTTATGGTCCTTTATCAAATCTAAAAAAATGGAACCTTCAGGAATAGCCACACTAAAAGGCTCAAATAATAAAACCTATAATGATAATGAAACTAAAGCTAATATCCTTAACACATATTTTGCATCATCTTTTTCTGCCTCAGGCGACAAGGAAGTTTTAATAAATTTAAATAAAATGGAGGAAATAGGTAACATAACTGTAGATGAGATAGGTATACATTCACTCCTAAAAAACTTTAAAATAAACAAAGCTACTGGCCCAGATGATTTGCCTGCAAGATTATTAAAAGAACTAAGCAATGAACTGTCCCCAATCCTTGCAGTTCTCTTTCAAGCCTCTCTAAACCAGGGTAAAGTGCCCCAGGATTGGAAATTAGCTAACGTAACTCCACTCTTTAAGAAAGGGGATAAATCAGACCCTGGTAATTACAGGCCTGTATCACTTACTAGTATCACCTGTAAATTACTAGAACACATAATATATAGTAGAATAGTTAACCACCTTGACAAATATAATGCCCTATGCCCACATCAACACGGCTTTAGAAAAAACAGATCATGTGAAACACAATTAATAGGTTTAATAGAAGAACTATCAAAAGGCTTGGACAAAAATGATCAAATAGATACAATATTACTAGACTTCTCAAAAGCATTTGACAAAGTTCACCACCTTAGTTTACTTAAAAAACGTAACTACTTTGGAATCTCAGGTCCCTTACATCACTGGATCCAAGACTTCCTTTTGGGCAGGGAGCAAACTGTAATAATTAATGGATCTAAATCTGCACCAATAAAGGTTAACTCAGGAGTTCCACAAGGAACTGTGCTAGGTCCCTTACTCTTTTTAATTTATATAAATGATTTACCCAACAACATCTCAACAGGTACAAAAGTTAGGTTATTTGCTGATGATTGTATAATCTATAGAACAATTAAATCAGAACAAGATAGCAAAATTGTACAAAAAGACTTAGATGAATTGATAAAATGCGAAACTAACTGGAGTATGTCTTTCCACCCAGAAAAGTGTCAACTGTTAAGAGTAACAAAGAAAAAGAAACAAATAAATTCAAAATATTACATTCATGGAAAAGAACTGACCCAAACTAAAGATGCAAAATACTTAGGAGTCTTAATAAATGAGAAACTATCATGGAATCCCCATGTCAATGAAGTTATTAAAAAATCAAACAAAACCTTAGGCTTTATAAAAAGGAACTTTAACAAATGTAATAGAGATATAAAACTAAAATGCTACCTCACTTTGGTGAGACCTGTACTAGAATATGCATCTTCTGTATGGGACCCATCCACCAAAGAAAACATTGATAAACTAGAACACATTCAAAAAAGAGCTGCCAGATTCATTACTGGAGAATATTCGAAACTGACAAGAATAACACCATTAGTTAAATCATTAAACCTTGAAACACTAGAGGATAGAATAACCAAGAGCAAAGTAGTAATCATACATAAAGCAATTAATTCTAATTTAGAAATACAACACAAAGATAACTTAATACAACCCTCAGATAGACATAAGGATAAAAACAACTTTCTTATTCCGTATGCAAGAACAAACACATACAAGTTTTCCTTCTTCCCGTCCGGAATTCGGGCGTGGATTGGGTTGCCTGAAGAAACCAGGAAAACCAACACTTTATCAACATTTAAATCTCTAATAAAAATGCAGGACTAAACAAAAACCATAGATAAGCGTAGGACGCAATAATCTTCTGTATAGAAGGGGCGTCTGTAAACAGATAAGATAAGACAATTTCGAACAAAAATGTTGTTTTTTATTTACAAAATAATCAAAATTTAATATAAAACAGCGCGACGTCACACATGGCCGGACGGACACCCCCCTCCCCCTGTCAAAAACTGTCACACTTTCTTACACTCTGGAGCTTGACGTACTTTATGGACGGCCCCTATTGAACTTAATCAATACTTTTAGTTATGTCTCATATATAAGGTATTTATAGTCAAAAACTTTGTTTTTACGGGTTGTTTAATTATCTTATTATGTGTATCAGCCCTTAGCCTTAGCCTCATAAATCTTGACACATGCCGTTTGCCATTAATGACTTTAGTTTTAGTCTTAAATGCGCCCTAAGATCTCACATTGACCATTTACACTCAGTACATTCGTAATGTCCCTGACCGGACCACAAATTTGAGAACAGTTATATTTTCATTTAGACATTTTGCTATGGGGATAGGCTGCTAAACAAAATTATAAAATGCACTAAAATAAATCCGCAGAATGTATTGTATCTTATAAATTATATCTTAACATTTTGTTGGTAAATGGTAGCAAATTCAAACTGGCATACTTTAGAATGTGTTTATCTCCCAGGGTCAAAGGTCAAGATTGAAAAAAAATATGGAAGGACTTGTGTTATTGCACGCTAGTGACTAATGCGGCATTCGACTTTGATAAATGTTTATATCTTTTTGTTTATACTAAAGGCAAGCTGTGGTTTGTTATATTAACTATTATTTGCTACATTAATATTTTTTTATAATTAATTATAATTTAAAAACTCAATAAAAAAGGCGTTCATTTAAAGCAAGCATTATAAAAAAAATAATAATTATAGCCTAATCATTATTATTCACACAGTACAGCTGTGGGAAAATTGTCTAGCGTTATTCCCACAGCCAAAATAAAAATGTTACAGTTATGCTGATTTTTAATTAGAAGCATAGTAATCTATAGACTTTAGGTCGTTAGGCTTGTAGTATTAATAATATTGTATTAAATTCGTAAATTTTATATAATAATAAAATAATAGGTCTATAGTTAAATAGTAAATTTTAAATAGGCTTACTTATACTTATATTATTAATATAGTATAGTCTATTTATAGTTAATAGTAAATGTAATAGGCTTAGTAGGCCCTAAATTACATTATATTTATATAGCCTATGAATGCCTATAAAATCTATGCATGAAGATCATTATTCTTTTTCATTACGATTATTAATGCCGATTATCAAAATAATTTCCCAGAAGAATGGGGGCATTTAAAATTTAAAGTATTACTAATAGTTTTATCTTATCTGTTTCAGACGCTCCTTCTATACAGAAGATTATTGCGTCCTACGCTTATCTATGGTTTTTGTTTAGTCCTGCATTCTTATTAGAGTTTTAAATGTTGATAAAGTGTTGGCTTTCCTGGTTTCTTCAGTTTCATGCAACCCATTCCACGCCCGAATTCCGGACGGGAAGAACGAAAATTTGTATGAGTTTGTTCTTGCATACGGAATAAGAAAGGTGTTTTTATCTTTATGTCTATCACTATCTGAGGGTTGTATTAAGTTATCTTTGTGTTGTATTTCTAAATTAGATTTAATTGCTTTATGAACTTTATGTATGATTACTACTTTACTCTTGGTTCTTCTATCCTCTAGTCCTAGTGTTTCAATTTCAGGTTTAATGATTTAACTAATAGACTAATAGTGTTATTCTAGTCAGTTTTGAATATTCTCCAGTAATGAATCTGGCAGCTCTTTTTTGGATTTGTTCTAGTTTATCAATGTTTTAATAATATATTGTTTTTACCTCTCTATTTGTGTTAACCTTTTGAGAAAAAATATTCCATTACAATTACAAATTACTGGTATTTAGTTATCAAATTGGGTGCTCATATAATATATAACACAAACTGATTTTTTCTTCTTAACTTTAAAATAAATATATTTATTAATAATTTTATAAAAATTAAAAAAAGGTGACCGCGCTGGGATTCGATCCTCCAATTCAACTAATGAAGTTTCTCTCCGCCAATCAACTGCTCTAGCGAAACTCAGGGAAATAAAGGAAATTTTAAAATTATAACTATAAATAACCAACCAATAAAACACCAATGCACATGTGTGACTGTGTGAATAACGCTGGACAATATTCCCACAGCTGTGCGAATAATCACGCCGTAAATTTAAAGTGTCGTATTCCCCTCCTGGGCTCCTGCCTCCTAAAAAATAGAATTATAATAGTAATAATTATAATAGTAAGTAGTTAGTAGGCTATTATTAACTATTATTATTACATGTATTATGATGGTAATAATAATATGGCCCATTTTCATACAATATGCCATATAAACTTAAATTTTAAATTCTTTTAAACTTGGCTAAAAATTAAATACCCACGCCACCGCATGTTGCATTCAATATTCAATTTAGTTAAGTCATGTAATCAGGCCTTAAACGAAGTCAGTAGCTAGTGATTATGATATATTGGATATGATTAATTGTTTCACCATCCCCCAAGTTTTGGTCTTTACTTGAGTTGGCATATTAGCCTCCGAGGCGTCACTAGGGGGTGCGGGAGGTGTGGACTGCACCGGGTGACACCATCTTCACTCATCACAAGGGGTGACACCATCATCACTCATCAGTTACTCATCACAAGGGGTGACACCATCATCAGTCATCAGTTACTCATCACCAGGGGTGACACCATCATCACTCATCAGTTACTCATCACAAGGGGTGACACCATCATCATTCATCAGTTACTCATCACAAGGGGTGACACCATCATCACTCATCAGTTACTCATCACAAGGGGTGACACCATCATCACTCATCAGTTACTCATCACAAGGGGTGACACCATCATCAGTCATCAGTTACTCATCACCAGGGGTGACACCATCATCACTCATCAGTTACTCATCACCAGGGGTGACACCATCATCACTCATCAGTTACTCATCACAAGGGGTGACACCATCATCACTCATCAGTTACTCATCACAAGGGGTGACACCATCATCATTCATCAGTTACTCATCACAAGGAGTGACACCATCATCACTCATTAGTTACTCATCACAAGGGGTGACACCATCATCACATGGGGTGACACAACAGGGTAAAATTCTGTATGTTCCTGTTGTTTGGCACTGGAAGACTCAGAGGAGGTCTGTGGAGTAAGTAGTGAGGGGATGGCACCATGACCTACCCTACTGGGTGACACCAACCATAGTGATGCCTCTGATTAGCCTATTACTAATTACTATTAGTACTGACTATTACTATTACAAGAAATATAAGCAGTCAGTTGGCTATTTGTAGTTGTAGTAGCAGTAGTAGTGCCTAGGGCCTAAGATTAGGACTAAGACAGTGGGCTCATTGGGAGTCAGAGAATACTACACTGCATTATTAGCAGTAATAATTATTCATTAAATTAGTTAACATAGATTGAATTATTTTAATTTTTTGGGGGTCTTTTACTTTTATAATTATTAAAATATTATAACTATACTTTTTGCTTTTAGGTCTTTAAATTTAAAAATAGTTAAAGATAATTAGAATTATTACATTACTATTCAATAGGCTTACTTCAAGGGTGTTCAAAGTCCGGCCGGCAGGCCAAACATGGCCCACGCTTAAATTTTAACTGTCCCATGGCCTCATCTTAAATAATTAATTGACTGACATTATTTCTGTAACTACATTAAATTTATCAGAAATATCGAAAATGTGTGCGGTTTTGAGTGCGTCAAATAATGGCAGCAAAAATCAAAGATGTTTTATTGTTTACCAATTACTTGACTTTTAGAGTCTTAAAGCCAAACAAGGGGAACATATTTAATTGCTTACGTTTGTTCTGCTGTCAATTACTTCAAATTACCATGGCAACAAATCTCTGTAATTATTACCAATTGTGCCCCTGCCATGACTGGTAAGCGCAGTGGACTAGCAACACTTGTCTGTAACAAAGTCAGGAAAGAGGGTGGCAAAGCTATTAAACTTCACTGTATCATTCACCAAGTTCTATGTGCCAGACATCTTATATGTGATCATGTCATTAAGCCAGCGATGAAAGCTATAAAATCCCTGTTTCACCGCAAGTTTCAGCAGTTTCTTTTTTACATCCAGGGAGAGTATCGAGATGTTTTGTATCACAATGATGTAAGATAGCTCAGTCGTGGACAGCACTTCAGCGCTTCTACACACTTAAAAAAGATTGGGAATTTTATAGAAAATAAGGAACAAGCTGCAACTTTTTCAAAAACAACTGTCTCAATTGCAGCCTAATACCACAAATTTCCACTCACTTCAGAAAATCATGACAAGTTTTCAAGAAAAAACTTCAATGAGCAAAGGCAGAGGTAAGTTGCAGACATTATATCCATAGCTAATGAATTTTAAAGACGTTTCAGGACTTTGCAACCATTGAAAAGAAAATCATGTTTTTGTCTTCACCTTTCTCTGTGGACTGATGATGATCCAGGCAGTCTGCAACTGGAACTTATTGAGTTGCAAAGTGATGCTGAATGTGGCAGCAGACAACAGCTTTATCTCATTGACTTTTACCATCAGCTGGATTAAGACAGATTCTAAGAGATTCGAACTTTTGCTAAGAAAATGCTCAACTTGTTTGGCTCTACGTACTTGTGTAAGCAGACATTCTCAGTTATGTATTTTAACAAGAACCGTGTGAGTCTCACATGCAGGATATCATACATATCAAAACCAGTGGCATTAAGCCTGACCTCGCCTATTTAATACAGACAATGATCTCAGTTTTACCCTTCACATTAAAATTTTGCTATAAAAACTTTTTGTTTATTATCTTAATCCGGCCCCCGCATATTTTTACTTCATAGAATTTGGCCTGCCATTCAAAAAGTTTGGAAGCCTCTGGCCTACATTAAGTAAAAGATTTGATTAATGCACACAAAATAGAAATGACACTCAGACAACACACTGTCTCACATTCACACAGCTGACAGGACAAAGATCGAGAGTCTGAGTCTGTTTTTATTTTATTTTTTAAAGGCCTATTTTTAGTAGATATTTTTATACTCCAGCGTGCACTGGTCTGCATATGTAGAAAATTTACAGGAAAACTTTTCTTACCATTTTTAACAGAATAAGCTACTTTCTACCAAAGTTATATACTATTATGTATCAATAAACATTTTGTCCTTGATTAAATATTTGACTCAGTGACGGTCATACAAATCCTGCAATTCTGCCTATAAATTAATTACAAAATGATACAACTACATGTAATTCTAATACTAATACTTTGTGATAATTTTAATTTTAAAAATTGAAAATAAAAATGTTAATGACTAAAATTTAAAGTTTCTAGTTTTAGTTAATGAAGTAGCATCAATAGCCCAAGCAAAGTATCACTAGTGGCACATAAAGTAAAAATTGGTTTTTACTTATTAGTAAGGTTGTTAATGGCTAACTGGTCCTCAGATCAGGACCGGTCCTGTTTTTAATTAGGGAAATTTTTCAAGAACAAGATGTGAAAGACACTGAAACTTACACAACTTTTAACATGGATTAGTGATATCGGCCACTGATTAAGACCAGGAAAAGCAGGGCCTATTAGGTAAAAAAACAGCTGAAAGACATCATTACAACTAAAGTTGTTAAGACCACTCTTTTTTTGAGGACCAGTTAACCTTACGTTTTGCAAAACAAAAAGAGTATGCATCAAATTTTCTGCTTGCGTCATCTGATTGTGACATCAAAGTGTCCGTGATGTCACCACCACTTGTGTTCAGCTATCTTATTTAATTTGTATGTATTAAAAAGGCATATTGAAGTTTGTTAAGACAATTCGTCTTTGAGGATCGGTTAACAGTTAACAATATCAAGTTATTTTTCGTTGTTTTTTAAAACCCACAAGAGAATGTAACACGTTTAATATCGCCTCTTCTGTTGGAGACATCTTGCCTCTCTTATGTGATGCATGTCAACTCGGCGGATTTTTAAAATAAAAAATGGAAAAAATTAATATTGATAAAATTTCTGAGCTTACTGAGTAAACAGTGAGGATAATATGGTATTTTTAAAAAAATGTATTATAATTCTTCAATCGTCACCTTTCAGAATTTCCTTTATTTTGCCAAGCACAAGACAACCCCCTACTCTTCCTGTTCGAAAATGGGGTTTGAGCTCTACTCACCTTCACCTTCTTAATGAGTTATCCTTTAATGATATATTTGCAGATTCCTGGAAAAAGTGATTAGGAATCCTATTTTACCTGAGTGGTTCAACCCAAAATAAATGCAACACATTATGTGGTCGACTTCTTATAAATAATGGTTTTGTAACAAAAACAAAACAATTTTCTGCAAGCATCATGTCTCATCTTGGTGAACAAGAGAAGCTTGTCAATGATTACTCTTCTGTGCATTTCATAGATGAAAGTGATAGTGATGAACAGGACAGTGACCGTCTCATTCAAAAAGATGGATCACAGAACTTGAATGATATAAATGATAAGGCCAACAGGAGCACCCTTAAAAAGCCAAGCCCATCTGATAAAGTGGCTCCTCATGTCAATGGTGATTACTCTTCATCATCCACTGTCAGTCCAGGATCAGATGACCTGGGAAGTGAACAAAGTGCCTACAAGTTTGTGAAATTCAGTACAGGCAATGATTTCTATGACCATGACAGTATGGAAGCCAGGCCTATTGTGGAGTCTCCCCTAGCATGCAGCATGGACCAGATGTCACCCGACAATAATGTCAGTAATACATTTTCAGATGACTCGCCTGCTGTTCTGGACTTAGGTAGTCCTCATAATAACACAGAACTGATAAGCTCGGGGAAAGACAATAACGGTACTGGTCCATCAGATTCTAACGAAGCTAAGTCACCTTCTACTGTCGAACCATCTGAGCAAGGTGGCCATAGGCATTTTGATGTGACTAATGTTGATGAATCAGCGCTAAAAATGGAGAATGAGGTCAAAGACAAAATATCTGATATGAAGTCTGAATCTCAAAGGCCATCTCTTTTAAAAGTTGCCAGCTCCACATCAGACGGTTTCTCTGGCCAAAGTAATATCAGCTATAACCAAGATACTATCGGTCCCTTGGATAATCCTGATTTCCTGAAAAGATTACAATACTCAGTAAGGTAAGTTATTTTCAAAGGAGTAATTGCTGTATCTAGTTCCATATTGTGTATATTGCTTTTTTTTTCTAATCTATCTTATATAACTTATAACTTTCATTTACACATTTTGCTAGGTTATTGTAAGTAGTGTTTTGGAATTCTCTGTGATTTCAGCCAGGCTGTTGATGATGATGGGTTTGGCACAGGTAATCTAGATCTAGATGAGTTTGCTGGTGAAACTCAACAGTCTGTTCCAGACTTGGATGGTGGCTGGGCTTGGGTTGTACTTTTTGCAGCTTTTTGTTCATTAGCTCTGACTGGTGCTACAACTTTTACAGCAGGTAGTTATGCAAATCTGACGTGTGTGTGTGTGTATAATATAATATACAAGAGAGAGATCTTATCTTATAACAGATTTATTACAGATAATATTACAGATTCTCCTTATAAAATTAATATATATATATATAAATAATATAAAAGCCCAAGTCACTCCCTGTTGGGAAGGATGTGGAACTCTGAGGAACGATGTACAACAGTCTATAGCAGTTGAAAAATCGTGTGTTGATTAGCACTGTAAAAATATTTAATATGATGTCATTGTTTGATCTTATATTTTAAAATACAAGGTGTGCATCGGTGCGCATGATGATTATAAATTAAAGATGTAAAATACTTTGTGTACATTCCAGGAAGTTTAATATTTCGTATTTATCAAACAAGGATAAGTTACTTGGGCTTTTGACAAAAAACAAAGTGGGCGCCGTAGGCGCCCTACAACCCCTATTATTAAATACTTTGCGTACATTTCAGAAAGTTTAATATTTCGTATTTAACAAAAAAGGACAAGTTAGTTGGGCTTTTGAAAAAGGTTGGCACCATAGGCGCCCTAAAAAAAGTGGGCGCCGCAGGCCCTGGCACAATCTAGTTATATATATATATATACATATGTATGTATATACATACAGTGGAACCTCTTATAATGAGCATATTTCATTCCAGAGTCTTACGCGTTAAGCAAAACACTCGTTAAACGAAACAAATTTTCCCATACAAATCAATGTAAAATACGATAATCCGTTCCATGCTAAAAAAATACTAATTTTTCAAAAATTTGTATTCTCATTTATTCAAATAAAATTACTTGTGAATTGTTAAAGAGTGTAACAACCTGGAATGTAATTTAGATTTGAAACAAAAAACGTAAATAAAGATATGAATTTATGACAAATAATTAATCATTTTAAACTAGAAAACTGTCTAAAGACATTTTTTTTTGCCAACGCTTCAAAATTTGACAAAAATGTGTCTTAACCGTTTCGTAGACATTCACGACACTCCATTTGAAGCATCCATCTCCTTAATTTTGTTTTTTTTTCTTGACAATAGTGCAGATCTTTGATGTTGCCCTATTGTAAGTGGGCGCTAGATTAGCCACGCTAACACCTTGTTCTCGCTTTTCAATGATTTTACGTTTCATTTCAACAGTAATTTTTTTCTCTCTTATGATTGTCTTCTTGTGTTTTTTTTATCAAAGACATTTTAACACAGGTTATTACTAGGGCTGTGAAAATTAATGATTAATTAATCGTTAAAAAGTTTAACCATTTAAAATTTCATTTGATCCATTAAATTTCGATTAAAATTTTAGAAAATATTTCTTTTTTTTTCCAAAATATTTAGACTTTAAATTTTTTGTTACTTGTTACAAATTTTTTGCTCATATTTTTATTATTTATTTAGACGAGCATACGTAAACAATAATGTTTTTCGTCCTTATTTCTTGCATAGCAAAACGAATTTACTGTGTTACATACAAAATTTGGGAGCCATGGAATTACTGCGATTAACCGATTTTGCGAAAAATGAATCGCAACTTTAAGGGATCTATATATGGGTTATAAAAATATAATTAATCATTTAACCAATTAATTTTTTTCCCTATTAAAGAAACACAAATTTTTAATCAGTACCAGCCCTAGTAAAAACGGACGATCACACACGAAAACAATACGCAAACAGACCGAGTGCTAAACACATACTTACTAATGCATCGGGGCGGTATTTCCAGGAAAAAGGGACTATCCCTTTCTGCATCACTCGTTATGCGAATTTTTCGCTCGTTTAGGGAGCAACTTTTTAACTAAATTTTGCTTGATATGAGAATTACTCATTAAGAGAGGTTCCACTGTATATATATATATATATAGCTTGTTACAAAATCTGTCTATTATCTCCTAGGTAGTTTTTGGTCATGATTTATATATTTTTTGTTTTGCAATTAATTGCAACTGCTCATTGAGTTTTTTATTCTTAATTTATCTTATCTGCTTATCTATTTGCTCTTTTTCTATTTTCTATTCAGTATTTTTATAGTGATTAATTCTGTTATGGTTTTACAGGAGTTTTGATGTCTGCCATCTTGGAACAAATTGAAAATGATATAACTAAAGCGTCATGGATTGGAGCTGTGCATGTCAGTGTTTTATGCATGTCAGGTCTGTGGTGTTTAGCTGTAGCAAGCTTTATTAATTATTCAAACATATTTCTTTCAATGCATTTAACTGCTTTTTGTTGGTTTAACTTTTGTTTTGTGTTTTGATTTTGTTTTACTTTTATTAAACCAAACTTTAAGATGCACCACATTTGTTGACAGGTCCATTTGTTGGTATAGTATTGTCTCGTCTTGGTTCCCGGTGGACGGTGTTTTGTGCTGGCTTAATCCTGTCATCAGGGCTCATAGGTGCATCATTTGCCACAACAATTGGCCAATTGATAATTTCCCATGGATTAGTTGCAGGTACATAGAATTATAATTTTTTATCCTTAAAGTTTTGGTATAAAACATTAAAAGTTAAGGTTTGCTTAATTTAATATCTGGATTTCCTAATTCTTTTGTGTTTGTAACTAATGAAATTTAGTTTGAACTTCCGAACTCTGTAGCTTTATTTGTAGATGATTTGTCTATCATCTCATTGTAGGCATGGGTTCTGGCTTCATATTAAACACCATGTTTGTGACTGTCGGTCAGTATTTCAATCGTTATAGAGGTTTGGCCTGCGGATTATTGGCAACTGGCTCAGGAGCTGGCATGCTAGCAGGTAACACAGCATTCATGCAGAGTAATAGAGATTTGATTTTAAACACTCTCTGTAAGGCCTTAGCTTGGTGTTATACATATTTCACAATTAAATTTTATTATAAAGCATTAATTACTCATCTTTCTGAAATCTGTTTTATTTATGTGCTGTTGTATGCTACAATATTCTTGACTAAATTATAAATTATCGATTGTAAATAAGATATGGTATAGAGTCTTTTTTTCCCCCCATATATTGTAATGAAATAAAAAATATAACATACAGCCTTTGTCATTTTTTGAGCTGTCTCTTTTTTTTCCCAAACCAGGTGGAAATGCACTTAATCTTTTGTTTAAAAGCTATGGACTAAGTGGAACATACCTGCTTTGGGGTGGTATAACATGCCATACAATGGTCTTTGGTTTACTTCTACGCCCATCCCCAGAGCAGCGTTTGAGGGAAGCTGAAAAGCTGATGGCTAAAGAACCTGAGAGGTTTAATATAATCAGTCAACAAGACTTGAGGAGTGGACGGAATAGTGTGATTAGTGGTTTAAATAGTCAGTACAGCGGTGGGGACCAGCAAAGTATCTTCAGTGGCGGGCCTGGCCGAAAACTGCAGAGATACCCGAGTAAACTAAGCAAAGGGGATTTAAGCGTTGCTCCGTTATTAAAAGCTGTACTCCACAAAGAAATGTCTCGCTCTAGCTATTCAGTTGCAACGAATCGTTCCAGAAAATCTCAGAAAAAATCTGCACCTCCTGCTAGCCCCTCTATAGGAAGTAAGTTCACATTTGGACCTGCCAATCCTTCCAATGATGTTTCAGGGACCTCTACTCCAGGTGCCACGCCCATACCCCACAGTCCTCAAACTGTCGGTCCCTTCAGCTCTCAAGATCAGGGGGATCAGGCATCACCAAACAAGAGGATCAATTCACAAAATCAAGAAAATGTCTTCTTATCCAGTTCAACCTTAGGAAACACTAACATTCCTGAAAGTGATAACTCCAGTGTCACCCATGCTCCTTCATCTCCCTCCAATAGCCAGGCACCCACTGAATATGGGCGCTCATTCCGCCGTCGTCTGTTGTCTCAGTCCTCACAGGCTCAGTCTCAGTATTCTATCAGTCGCTTAAGCCAGCGCCCCTCCATCAGAGAACAGTTGCAGAGGAATGATTTAGACAATGAATCCCTGGCTTCAACTTTAGTTTCTCATCTTCAGCCACGAGATGCTTTGGCTCCAAGACACAGGCTTGGGTCTCGTAGCATCTCATCAATGATGGGCAGCATTTCCAGCTTTCCGACTGCCCTTGCTATCGTCAAAGATGACTTAGCGCGGTTGGAAAATGTTGATGGACCTTTGAATGAGGTATGGCATTGGCAATTCAGTTTCTAACTCGGAATCATATTATGGAAGTTAACTGTTGAATAAAAATTATCTTTTTTTTTAAAAATTATTTTGTGTTTTAAAAGTGCACTTGAGCCTCCTTTGTAGTAGAGTGCAATTGTTTCTGTTTTCATAATAAAAATTCATATCGCGGGATTATAACCAGTATAATACAGACACCAATGATTTGAAATTAAAAATCTGTTAACCATTATAAAAATATTTGTGAACATTGCAATGATTGCATTTTAGAAAATTAGAACTAACTTTTAAATTATTTCTACCATGTAATTTTTCAGACCATACAGCAAAAACTATCTGCTCTACTTGACTCTTTTCGTCTGCTGAAACATAAAGCATTTTTAGTATTTATCACAACAAGTTTCTTATGGGCTTTTGGTGAATCTCCATTTACAATGTACCTTCCTGCTTACTCTATAAGGTAAACAAAAATTTGGTGGTTTTGGGGTGTTTTTTTTTGTTTGTTAAAGGTGAAAAATGACCCGGGTTTTTAGCTATTATCTCCATAGCAGGCAGTTAAACTTAAGAAAAGGAAACATGTATTTTTATCAATTATAATATATATAAGTAAAAGTAATATTAAAAGAATGTATACCATTTCAGAATTCTTATTTATAAAAATAATATTTACTAGTTTAACTACTGAAAAATGTATAGATTTAATATTGTCAACAATAATTTCTCATTGTTTAAATTTTATTTTTATGCCTAAAAGCAAAGGTACCTCAGTAACACAGGCCTCATCCTTATACACAGGAATGGGATTTGGGTCCATGTGTGGCAGATTTTTATCAGGCTTGGTGGCCAGCGATAGTGGAGTTGGGCCTATTCTACTACACATTGGTGCGTTTGCCTCAGTACTGTCTTTTCTTGAATATGATTTGAGGATTAGTTGTGATAGTAAACTTTAAATTTCCAAATCACTTATAACTTATAGCAAATAAGCTAATTATTCAATCTCTATTGACAGGCTGCCTAAGCATAGGCGGACTAGTGATTGCCTTATCTCCCTTCATCTCAGATGACTACACTCAGCAAATGATTTGTGCTGGGCTCTTTGGCTTGTACACTGGGTCTCTGGTTCCCTTGTCCTCTCTAATAACTATAGAACTTTTGGGCATTGGAGAACTTGGTTTGGGTTTTGGATTTTTGTCCTTGTTTCAAGGCGTTGGCTACCTACTAGGTCCACCTGTTGGAGGTATGATATCATCTTAATTGTTGTTTAATAAGTTAGTTATTATGTAAAGATATTTGATTTCTCTTTATGTAGATAACCCTTTGTACTAATCTTTTAGCAGATGACTTTCTTATAGAATTCGATCATCTTTTATTTTCTAGAGACTATTAATTTAATAAATACAGTCGGACCTCTCTAAGTCGAACTCAAAGGGACCCAAAAAAAAATTGACTTACAGAGTTTTCGATTTAGGGAAAATGGCGTAATCTGCGCAGATTAATCAAGGACAATGTTGATATTGAGAGAGGGGAGCCATACCGGCTATAAGGCTTGTCAGGAAAGAGAGGCGGTTTCTGATGTTTCAAATGAAAGGAGGCCAAGTTGCTTTGACATACCGACACAAACCATGAGAGGAGACACCTTCCTTCCCCTCTCCTACTTTACTCCCTCCACAGTGGGATGGGGGAAGTAAGATTTTTCTTTTTAAAAAGAGTCGCAGCAAAAGGACGCAAATTATTTATCACTCCTTTTTCTTGTCTTGGTCATATTTGGTACTTACAAGAGTCGCTTACCCTTGTGGAATGCACTAAGATAAGAATTTGTGTCCTTACGGGGCTCTACAGAACATGTGTTCTGAAGTGACACCCCAAAATAATAATCCAAACGCCTTGGAAAATTCAACTAAGGGAGAGTGGAAGCCAAAAATCTTCTAGTTAAGATCTAAAATACATTAGTCTTATGGAATTTGGCCGGGACCTAACAATTAATTCGATATAGTGAGATTTTTGACTTAGGGAAGTTCGACTTAGCGAGGTCCGACTGTATAACATTTTTATATGTTACATTTATTTTTTTTAAAATAAGTTTGAAATCTAATTGTACACCAGTACATCTAAGGCAATGTTGATCTGTGCATTACTTTAAAAATGTGTCAAACCCAAATAAAAATGATTAAATAGAAATATTCTAATTATTATTTCAGGTGTATTTGTGAAGCTGGTGGGCTATGGAAATGCTCTGTCTATTTCAGGTGTGTAGCTCATGAAAACATAGAATTATTTTTAAATTATTGAAAACATTGTAAGATTATTAGTACCAAGTAGTATATCTGCTAGTTATTTTATTTTATTGGATATAATATTGTGTAAAATACTTATCACCCATTTCTGTCACACACTATACAGGTTGCATTGTGCTTTCTGCCAGTTTACTAGCTATGACAATACCCATTTTATTGCGGAATTCCCCTGAAATGGAGGATGATCACGATTCTTTGGATGACCTTGAGAGGGCTCTTAGAAGAATATCTGCTTCTGATGATGGGGAGGGGAGCGATGAGGAGACTTCAACCCAGGACGAACAGGGTCAGAAACTTTTGCTGAGTGGGTCTCAAAATCTTGCCGTTGTTTTCAAGAAGAAAGATGATAGTCAAGGAGGTCCTGAGATCTCCCCTAGAGATGCAAGTGTTACTGTTTCAATAAAAGAAGATGCACATGAGGTGATTCCTGAAGAGAAACCCTCTGAATTACCAACCATTGTGGAAGAAGCCGAGAAAAAGAGCCTAGGAGGAGATTTAGAGTAATTAAATTTCCTCACTTATCTCATATTTTCTCACACATAGATGTAAGGTGCTTGTTTTTTAGGTGATCACTTCCGTTGACAATTAGTCATTAATATTTATGTATAAATTGTTTAATTATTATTAGAACTTGTCTATGTTTAAAAATTTATCTTTAACTCCTTCTCATAATTAAAGAAAACAAACCACTTCTTTAAAAAAAGACTTGAATATTCAGATCTGATCTTAATAACTTTGTTTCATTTAAGTTAATATTTCCTTTATTTAGTATAATATACCTTGCATGTATTTTGTATTCAAAACATACATATTTTCAAAAATTTTGTTTAGCACAATAATAAATTTGGTCTAAAATAAAATTTCAGCACATTGTAACTATTTTAATTATCTAGTATTATGTGTTTTGTAGATATACATTTCTTCATTTAAATTTCCAAAAATCGAAATATATATTTTTTTAATAAAGAAATGTTAGGCATAAACTGATGCTGATCGACAACTGACATTTTGGTTAATCTGCTTGCCTTTCAACTATAAAGTGACATGCTCAAATTCATTCAGTGTCATCCTCCACTGTAGTCAAATAAGCTAAACTCAAAAAGAAAAGAAAAAGTCAACCACTAAAGTTAAAAGAGAGGAATCAATTAAGAATGGAATCAACAATTTGCTCTATGCAAAATTATGTTTTCTTGAAAGCTTCTGGAAAAATATGGAAAATGCTTTCATTAATAAGAATTTCAGTGTCTAGTAGTTTTAATGCAAAAGAACACTAATATGAAAGAGATGAAAAAAGAAAATGACTTCTGTTAAAATTGGATTAATTTTTTATTTTTAAACCTTTTTTTTTCAATTAATTACTAATTGCAATAAAAATATTTTTTAACTAAGCTTATTTTATTGACAATTTAATTGTGAAATATGATCATCTTCATTCTCATTCACCAACTACTAATAATTTTAACAATTATATATGTATATTATGACAAGGATACAAAATGGGTGCAGATTAAATTAATTGGTTTTAAATGAAGTTGCATTTTTTTACATTTCAGTTTGCTGTAAAACAAGTATTTTCATTGAAGTTTTCATGTAATTGTTTGAATGATTAAAAAAATTAAATTATATGTGCGACAAAATTGTTTATTTTATATTCCATGTTTTTATCAATGGATTCCTGTATCAATATTATGCTTATTAATGAGATGTTTCCTGGTCTAGTTTTTGAAAATCATGTAATTTTTTTATGGCATTGTTTATTTGCTATGTCTTTTATATTATAACTATGTTCTAATTTTTAGTCAGCTTTTATAACAAATACACGTGTACATTTTTTGGCTACATTTACTTGTGGAGAACACTGAAATGTAGTGCTATTTTTCATAAACCATTAAAAAATAATAATTTATATACTTGATCTCCCAGTGACTTACCTGCATTGTTCTATTATTTTTACATATTTTGGTGGCCTTTTATATTCCAATAGCTCTAGACTGTCTTGCCACATTTGTTTGAATTATTGTTAAAAAGAATTAAATTCCAAATTTAATTTTTTAAATACAGTGGGGCCCACTTAACTCGAGCCCTGGTTAACTCGTCAGCTCTATTAAGTCGACGGTTTTTTTTTGGAACCGCCAAATTCTCTCTTTGTCTTTGCATTTTCTCATCAGTTAATTCGATTATTTTAAGTCGCCGAACCCTAATACCTCGAGCACAAAAGAGGGTCAAATTTGCCACTTAGTGTTGGTTATCTCGACCCCCATGACCAATCGTCAGCTTTTGAAAATGTTAGATGTGATTTTTTATAACCAAGTGAAGGCATAAAATTTCTGCCTCGCTGTTGACGTCACAGCCCGCTTGCTCACAGCTCTGACTTAAATCGCCAGCTTTTGAAAAGGTTCTTATCGATAGGGCTGAACCGATCGGTTCGGCTACTCGGCATCGGCCGATTTTCGTATACTCGGAGATACTCGGCAATCGGCCGCATAAGTGATGCCGAGTGTTACGTAATTGCTCCAATAGCAAAGATGCATGCAGAATCGCATGTCTAAAGCATTTCGTTTCGTATGGAATAACAAAATGTACCGTGTGCAGACTTGTTGTCATTGGCAACTATTCATCCTTCAACCTCATTTTGACTCTATTACTACTGCTTTGTTCTCATTGTTTCATTCATAAGAAGTGGCCGTGTGCAAAAACCATTTAACTATTGGTTAGAATTAATTAAAATGTATCAAAGTTGAAGGTTCAAAAGGAGTTCCTAATTTATTTTTGTACACTTTTATAGAGAACAGTTCGCTTTGTTATGAGTCATATATAGGTCATGATAAACAAATAACGGCAACGCCTTTGTGTAAAAAAAAACTCCAAAATTATGTAAATGTACATTCTCATTTATTAACGCTAGCGATGGGACGAAAAATCATAGGGTGCTTACTCTTACTGTAAACAAGGCTCCCCAGATTTTAAAATATATAATATAACAGACTACAGACAGTTTACCCACCCCCACTCTCAATCTCCCACACCATTGTTGTTGGTTAGTCTGATTAGCACTCAAGTTACCGAAGGAATTCCGAGTCCATTGTAAGCTGAGGGGACGGACGGGGTGGTTTATGTATTTGTGTAGCTTGTAAGGAAAGTCACCAGCGGACCCTGCGTGCGCACGAGGTGTGTCGGGCAGGACTAGATGAATTCCTTATACATGTAGTTATGTACTAGGGGAAAAAACTGCGCTAACGCAATAAAGGGTTATATTTAAACTTAGGGTTGCCAGATGTCCGGTTTTGTACCAGACTGTCCGGTATTATCGTTATTTGTCCAGTGGAAAAATGGAAGCAATACCAGACATTTTACATTTTAATATTGTGCCATCGACAAAATTCGACACTAGTGTCCGGTATTTTTGAGACAGCCACCTGGCAACCCTATTTGAACTTAAACGGTCCTTAAAAACGAACGGTCTTAAGGAAAGAGTGAAGAAATAGGGTCCCGATATTCCGATACGATTCCGATTAATCGTCCCATCACTAATTAACGCACATCATGTATATAATTATAAAGAAATTTCAAGCGCATGTTAATATTTTGCCGCCATATTGGTTTTCGTTTAACTCGGTGATCGGTTATCTCGGCGCCATTTTTCATACCCCAAGGCCGTCGACTTAAGCGGGCCCCACTGTAGTTGTGTTCATCAATTTCAAACTATATTTTTTTTATTGCACTCAGTTTTTCTTTTAAACAAAACAAAAAACTATGTATTGCTTTTTATTTGAAGATCTGAGCCCATTTTAACACAAAATCTTAAGAAATGAATAGTAAAATTTATCAAATTTGTAACTGAGGAAACTTTATTATTACTGTAACTTTCCTTGTCATAAAGTGTCATTGATGGAAGATCTGTCATTACATAATCTATTTAAAAAATTTGTAAAAACATTCAAATCAAAATCATGAAATTCATATTTTTAAAAACAAACAGCTCTCAAATATAGCTTAATTCAGATTTGGAAAACTTGCCTCAGAGATTGTATATATCTAAACAGGGCTTGTATGTTTGGAGTGTGGCTAATATTGTTAAGATTTGCAAACTTGGATCAGCAAATACCTTTTTATGATCTGTTTACATAAAGTGCATTTATCCATGTAAAATTTACATGATACATTTATTGTAAATGGCTTTGTTCCAGTTTACACTGCAAATTTATTGATTTACATCAATGTATGTTCTACTACTGGTGATAATCTTTCAATAATGAAAAAAAGTATAATAGGCAACTGTATTAAAGAATTATTTTTTAAAAATTGGGTCAGGTAAAAGAAAAAAATTGAAGGTCTATGATTATGCTTACAAAATAACCAATATAAATAGTATTTATAGAACACATGCTTTTGCTCTGTGCAGTTGCATAATCAAATGTCACATTCATGGGTACAAGTCATGGGTCCATGTTTTTGTTATACCACTCCTGCCTGAGCTTCCTTAATCCTGCCATCACATTGTTGTTTTAAAACTGTGGTAACAAGAGATGTGCTAACCTCACATGAATGTTGTTCAGATCAAATCTCAATGCATCTGTGAAAGTAATGATAAAAGTGATATCTATCAGGAGGAGGCAACATAGCTTTATAGAGTTTTTTCTGAAGATTAGTTCTAAAGATTTCTGTAATTGCTATATTATATTTTTTTTAACATGCGTTACCTTAATTGAACAGAAAATACATCTTTTTATTGAAAAGTACAAACAGAAATATTTGGTTGCTCAGTTTGTTTTTGAAAACCAATATTTGAATTAGAAGCCTGAAAATCTTTATTTGGTATCTTCTTTTATTTTTTAAATAATTAAATTGTCAACATGCATTTCAAAAAGGGCTGAGAGATCTGGAAGTTTTCAAAAACATCAGTGTCTTTAAATAACTTGTTGCATACAATTTAAATTTTAGCTCCTAGTCCCCTGAAGCATAAATAAATCACACTTAATGATAAAACTGGTTAAATCTTCAAAATAATTATGGTATCTATAATTTAAAGTCTAATACAAATATTCCACTTTAATCATTGAGCTTTAAAAACTCTTTTCCTGTGCATTGTTGTTTGGGTAAATGTTGCTCAAAACTTTTCTTTTTTTCAATATCCATTCCGTTTTTGTAATAGCAATGTCCGTATTAAATTATGGATATAATGTTTCTGAAAAATATTTAGTTAACATGTAGAGCAAGCAAATTAATTTCTCATAACACAAAAATAATTTCACAGAATAATTGTAAGGCCTTTGTAACTCACTGGCTGAAAGCTTGGTTTATATTTTTGTGTTCCCACAGGCATTTCAAAATAAAGACAGACTTTGTAATCAAATGCTTTATTTCTAAAGTTATTTGGCTTTCAATAAATCATATTAAATCATATATTAATCATTTGTATCATTTCTTTTCAAAAAGGTTGATTGTGATTAATTATGGCTGCAAATTATTCTTTAAAATCAACATCATCCAAATAACTGGATGTATTTCAATTATGAATTAATTTAGTAAAAATGGAAATAACAAACATGAAATGGTTTATGCAGATAGCTTTTCAATTAAATGTAGTGATTAATTTGATAAAAGCACAGTAATAAAAAATATTTAAATAAAAATATTTTCACACTGGACTGGAATTCTTGGAGCTAATCTTATTTATCAAGAGAACAATTTCATTTAATTTACTTGCAGACAACCATAACTTTAAGCAATGAACACACATTTAGATTTATAAACTAGATTTATTTTGGTGAAATGTCATCTTGCTAGATTATTGTTTCTTTTTTAAGTTATGCATGTGTCACATAAAATAAACTATTTTTATCACTCCATATTTCACAAATTTCTCTGTTTAAAAAAATTCATTTTTATAAATAAGAACATTAATTATGCATAATTTTCAATGGCACGTTCTTCATTATCTTTCCTGAAAATGAGTATGTAATAATACTGTTTCGAATTATTATTTTTAGGGCTGCGGAAATTAACGATTAATTTCTCGATTAATCGTTACAAATTTTTAAAGATTAAAAAAATTTTAACGATTAATCGACCCACCACGTATAAATGTACTGGAAGTTAAATAGTAAAATATTTCGGCCGATAAATAAAAACTAATTTCCGGACGATTACACGAACATTTTGGTTTTCAACTATTGACTGACGAAATAATGTCAATACACTTGTCTGTTTGCGTTGTTGGTTAAAAGATTTCATATAAAGAAGGCTTTCCAGTGTTATTTCGATTTTCGACAAGTACGTTTAATAAATTTTACTTATGACACCATAAATTTCAATTATTGGCTTTAATCGAAATTAACAATAAATTAATCGTTAATTTTTCAAAAGTTAACGATTAAAACTAAATTAATCGTTAACATCCCTATTTTTTTTTAAAGTTAAATATAATAAGTATTACATTTTAAGGGGCTAAAATAGTTAAATAAAAATTATGTATAAAATTGTTAAGCTTAATTTTTTTCAACAAACAGGTTTCCAGACTAACATTCTACTGTTGGTGTTAAACAATATTTGTTTAGTTTAACTTTGTCCCAGCTGTATACAGGCAGCCCTACAACTTATGGGTGAGCTTGTATTTTATATTATGTAGGTCATAACTATTGAGTAACTGTTTTAATTTTTTTATTTTTAAATGTATTTAAATATCATTGTATGTTACTAATATGTAATGAATCAATGAACTTGTTAATATCAAAGGTTAACAATGTTAAATATTTTTTTAAAAAATTTATTAACTTTTTTTGAACATTCCAAAATTATGGAGTTAAAATTAAAGAGTTAATTTTACAAAATAATTTTTAATTTCTTTGATAACTTTTGTTGAAAAACATGTCATTAACTTTGTTACATTGAAAACATCTACATTAAAATTATACTTCACACTCATTTTAAATAGTGATCCTTTTATTCATTTTTAAAGGGATTTCCCAGCACATCTCAATGGTTAAGCACACTATCTCTTCTGTGTAATTGATAATTTCAATTAATGTGTAGCATTATAAATTTTTTTTAAAAATGATCATTTCATGATTAATAATGCGTAACTTCAAATCAATTTATGTTCATGATCCCTACCTTCTATGACTTGTATCTGTTAAATGTTAAATATGAAGTAATTTTATACTACATTTGAATGTATTTCTTACTTTTTTATTTAAGTTAATAAATGCATGTTACCATTTATGTAAAAATAACTTTAAACTGTATGTAGTCACACAGTTGCAGTATCTTCACATTCACGTTTAGTTAAAATTTACATTTTTTATCTTTGAAATAATTATTTTGCTAAGGCCTGTTGAAGCTTGGTTTGAAATAATCTCTAAGAATTATTTCTTCCTTTGTCATGCAAAGTAAATACAAAATGATACCACACAGCTTATTTAATTAGGTTCAATAACCTCATATCCTCTTCACATTTGTTGTTTTTTGGGCCAGGCTGTAGTTCGGAAAGTTACCTATGCTCACTGTATATGTTTGTTTTTTATTATTTTTTGTATTGCAACAAAGCACTACAATATTTAAAATTAGTAATAATTTTAATCAACATATTTACCAAATTATTTGTATTTCAATTAAAACTAATGTCCTGCTCTTTGCTAAATAGATAATCTATTTGTGACTAGAAGGGCAGTTCTGGCCAGTGGACCATAGTTTGGGGATCTGTAATCTAAATTTTTAATCGTGTCACTCACTATAAAAATATCCAGGTGTGAAGAAAGAAAAAAAAAGGATAAAACTTAAATCTCAGTGAAATGACTTCACAATAATATAATTTTGAAAAATCCACAAAGAACATTGGAAAGGCTGTTTGCTGCTTTTAACAAAAAATGGCTTACCTAAAGAAATGTTCCAAGAGTCGAGGAATATTTTTGTAATCTGAACCCTAAAAACATTTCAATAATATAAATTTGTTAAGAACTCCATTGATTAAACACTAAAAGATGAACAAGCGGGTTTTAGATGGCATATGCCATCCACAAATTATTCAATCATATGCTTCAGTGTGCACTGAATTTATTTTCTGGCAAAATACACACCATTAAGAAAGCTTTTGACAGTCTGGTCTAAGGCACACGATGGAATGAGCTGGGACATAGCGAGATGCCGGAAAATAAAACAAATTAAATAAAATAAACAAGACTGCAAGAAGCAGACACAATGAACGATGTCTCGCTGGATATTTTACCATAGTCATGAGTGTGTCTAGGATGTCTACTATAACAAGTCTTCTCTAAACTTGCCTTTGATTGGATCATAAAAACCAAAACAGTAGCTTCAAAAACTAGAGTGCAATTGTCGACTTAAGACAAATTTGAAGATTTGAATTATCTTCAAAGCTACATCAGTATCCTTATCATAACCAACTTGATATGAATATAATAAGACTTACAGGTTTAAAGTGAGCACATGTAACATGAAAAGTTTTCTTTTTAAAAACAGAGGAGAATTATTACAAGGGATTCCTTTACATATCACTTCGGAAACATCATTAGTATGGAGGATGAAACTGAAAAAATACCTCAGCACATAGTGACTCATAGTCATATTGAAATGATTAGCAAAACCTGTGCACAGAAACTAGTGATTTCATTCTAAGGTTTAATTAAAAACCAGCAATGATTGTAAATATAATTTTTACATAATATTAATGGTCGTTCTTGTTTATCATTTTTTTTTGTCTTTGTTTTTAACATTCAGACTTGCAGACCAGTTTTGATTTGTTCACTTAGGGTTTACTTACTCCAAATTTTTCCTTACAAGATAGCAGTAGCACAGAATTACAAATTTTTTTTAAAATATATTATTTGCATAAGTAAAAAATAAGTTCTAGTCTGTTAAAAGGACAGCAAAAATCTAAGCTCTATAAATTTTGCACTATTTTATTGTTTAAATTTTAATTCAAAGCTACTTCTTAGTTTCTTTTCTGATGCAAGTGTGATATTAACATTTCAAATAACTTTTTATTATTATTGATTTTAAATTTTATGAATAATTATTGATTTATCAAAAAATGAAATTCATAATGTCATTGCAAAAACTGATGTTAAGGTAAGGAAAATGTTTTGTGTTATTTTGTATTAATAAAAATAGAACATTTCAAATGCAAATTGTACAATATTGTAACCCAAAGCAATGCACTCAAGAAAATTCTTGTTTCGTAATTAGCTTCTAGGAATAATTTTTTTAAAAGAAAATGAAGCTTTTTATCAAATTAAAATAAAAACAAAAGAAGGAATTATTATTTTTTTAAAGGAATTATCGAAAAATATTTGAACGTTTCTACTGACAAATCTTCAAACTCTATATTGGATTTACATTCTTCTAATACTACTGCTACTGAACTGAAAAATCAAGAGGCCTAAGGCCTAAGTAGTATGAGCACTGATCTGCTGGTAACTTAATTGACTCTTCAAATTTAACAGCCACTCCTGTTTAATATAGTTCCTTCATTTCTGTTGTTCATTTTTAAATTGGCTTTTATTTTATTTTCATTAAACTTTAAAGGTTTTTTTTCATTTTTGGACGTTAATTAACAATGGACAATATGCTGTGCCTAACAAATTTCCGGTTTGTTCATGTTTGAAATTGACGGGGTACAATAATTTCCGCTTCTTAAAATACGTGAACGTTGCTTCAAACTCCATAATGAATCTAAAGTCGTCAGATACTAATGCCACTGAACTGGAAACTAAGAGGCTGAAGTACTATATGAACATAACACTGAAGTGCCAGTATCTATAATTAATTCAAGTTTGTCAGGTGCTCATCTTGAAGAAGCGAAAATTGCGGTATATTATTAACATTAACTTCTCCTAAATCACACCAAAACAGAGATGAGAATGGATAATGATTTTAACGTGTGTAAACTAAATGGGGAAAATGCTGCGTACTTAAAAGGCTTATTCTCCTAAACTTTTGTTTAAAAAACATTAAAATTGTTTTGCTTTAGGCTAAAACAATTCTTTTATTTTATTTTTTAAAATTTTATTTTGGTGGCATAAAGTTAAAGAAAAAAGAACTAAATTGCTTATCTAATGGAATTTTTTTAAAAACTGGCTTAAAATAAAATCCATAAGTAGCCACTCATGAACAAGCGCTCAACATAACCAACATTTTTGCAAATGGGTAGACTATTAAAAAAGAAAAACATGTTATTGTACTAAGAAAAAAAAACAAAGTGGCAAGAAGTTCTAGGTAGAATGTGTGATGGCAAAATAAAATTTGGTTTTTCGCAGCCACAGAGAGAAAAATACTTGTGCAAATATAAGATATATTCTGGAACTTATGCATCTGCTAGCGAAGTACAATTTGTTGCTTCGAGAACATCACGTGAAAAGGGTACATAACTGTCTAGTTACCTCGAATTCTAAATTAGCTCTTACACTTTTAGGAGATACTGTTCGCCAAAAAAAATCACCTTTCAGGTACAAGACACCGTATATTCCATTGTATTCTCCAGATATTTCATATAAGGATCAAACATGTCCAGTTGTATGATTTGTAAAGATTGAAAAACAGAAAGTAGAAGCTGTAGAAACTTTTAAAGATTTAATTGAAACAAAAATGTGATTCTGCCTTAAATTACGACATTTCTTATATTATTTTAAATAAATGATGGTCTTAAAATAATGGACTGCATATGCCCACCGTGTGTTAATACTTCTACATGGCTGGAAAGTATTCAGGTGTTCAAAAAAGTATAAAAGACATAGATTTAAATGTCAAATCTCTCCCAATCAGATCATTGAACTTGATTTGTTCACATGGTGCACCACCTGAAACGAACTCTCTAACTATTTATAGTACACTAGAACGTTGCTATGCATTCTTTTCCATTTACACACTCCATTAGAAAGATATAATTGCTGCTACAGTCAAGGCATTACAAATTAGTGAATATGACATGGAGCCATTTTGAGTTGTTTTTTTAAACGCTTTATAAAAACTGCCAGCGGCAGACGAAAATCTAAACACACGAACAGACGCAGTAACTTTGCTAGTCACAATTGAATCTTCCTCTTCTCTAAATTTTTTTACATGTGGAAACATGTACTATCTGGAGACATGTACTTTATGAAGTCAATGATGCCCGAAAACATTTAAAAACGTATAGTGTTAAAATATTTTGCAGACACTACTCACAGAGAAACTAATATATAACTTATAGGATGATTTGACGTTAGCTAAAATTTTATGTGATTAACCTTATCATTTCAATCGAGCCTTCCAGTCCAATAACTAGAGGCACATTTTTGGCGACCAGATCGAATATGCAACCATGTTATCTAGAAAAACAGTTGATAAGAAAATTGAATTCTTCATAAGATGAGGTTACTATAGAACGCCATGTGAGGTTTTGGCAGTTACAGAATTTAGATTTTGATTTTTGTACGCCAGCTAATCTACTGGACTTAAAATTTTGCCTTCAAATTAGAGCAAATATCTCACACGACATTGTCAAGCAAGGAATATTTACCTCAAGGGTAAAATGAATAATGGATTCAAGCCAACTTGATTTATTCAAGTTTATTAAGATATTTATCCTCTAAGTTACCCTGCCTAATTTAATATAATTAGTTCCAACATTACTTACAACTGTCATACGTAATGCCAGATGCGAGGGAATCTCTTTAATTAAGTTAATGAAAAATTAAATACGCCAAGATTGACTAATCTATAGCTATTTTGACTATTGCGAATGGCATAGCTGACAACATTGATACATAAAAGATAGTGTCATGGGGGAAAGCAGGAAACTTCCATTTTAATCAAGAAATGAAAGCTTATATATTTATTTCTAACATAAAATTTATATTGCACCTTATTATTAATTTCTAATAAAAATTATCTCTTCTTTATATTTAAGGCATCAACATATTTTCACGGGGGTGGGGGCGGGCGGCAAACTTGTGTTCTGCCCATGACGGAACATACCCACACTACGCCGCTGAGGGGCCGTCCATAAAGTACGTCACGCTATTTTTGACAATTTTTAACTCCCCCCTCCCCCCTGTCGCAAACTGTCAGACATCTCGGATCTAAAGTACGTCACACTTTCGAACAAAAATGTTGTTTTTTATTAACAAAATAATAAAAATTCAATCTAAAACAGCGTGATGTCACACAAGGCAGGACGCCCCCTCCCCCCTGTCACAAACTGTCACACTTTCTTATACCCCTCCCCCCCCCCTCTGAAGCGTGACGTACTTTATGGACGGTGCCTGACCTAATCGTTTGGCTTCATTTTTTAAATATTTTTTTAGACGCGATTACGGACCATAATTGAATGGACTTGATTTTGTGTTTTTACAAGTTTTCTGAGTTTCCTTTTAAATTTTGATCCTGTCCATTAAGTGTGACACACGCCTATGTCATGAAACAATTCACAGAATGCCAAAGAAATGAAACCGAATATTTTAAGTTTAAGTAGAAGCCCATTTTATGAATTTAAATTTTGTATATGATTTGAACTAGTCAGACTATTAATGGGTAGCGAAAAAATGTCAGTAACATATTACTGGATTAGCCCAAGACGTGGCTAAGCTCTATATATTGATGGTTACGTGTGCCATGTTTATACCCATCAATCCATTCAGAAACGCGCGTAAAAAACAAACCCACATAAACGTTGTCTTTTACAAACATGATTTATTATGACTTTTTTCCCTGTGACTTTCCCCCTACAATTAGTATCTCCCTCTAGTCACACATCGTCCATAAAAGAATTTGATCTCTTGTCCCCAACACGTGACGTCCTTAACTGACTTCCCCTATGTTAAAATAAAACTAAGACTAATTAGGTCATACGGAGAATAAAGCTTTTGAAACATTAGTTGTCCTCAAGTTGTAGTTGTTTATAGTTTTCTATTTCATAATTTTCGTGAGGACTTTTAAAAATTATTTACATTACTTTTACCACCTCTGACACGTGTCACAAAATACATAATTACTTTTACCACCTGTAATGTAGGACGATCTAAACCATTCACGTTCCTTCCTCTAATTCTAGGACATTTTAGTTTGATATGAACTTTTTGTGCGCATAATTTACGCATGATATATTCAAATCATTCGAATTTTCCACCCTTCCTCTATTTCATGTGCATTTTTTTACATCTCCCATCGTTCTTCCAACCTTCCCCATTGACTCTGCAAGCTCACTCAACAGGCCGGACGTTAAACCTTTGTGATAACAGAATAAACACAATTTACACAGTGGCAATGGTTGTTAGATTACAAGGCGGAGACTGAGGCGCAGAAGTTAGGGACAAAACTAACTCAAATCTTGGGCTATACTATTATTATAGAGTTATATTGTATGGATCAGGAACATTGGTAATAACAGAAACTTCTTCAAACAGATTGAAGACTTACACTTATAACAAAAGACTATGATAAATCATTTTAAAACAAATGGTAATACAAGATTTAAGACGACAAACTATGTGAGATGGTTCGACAAGAAATAATCGTAAAACCAATCCTATAGAAATAAAATTGAGATGGGCACATCCTCGTGAAAAACAACAATAAAGCAAGACAGACACTAGAATGGGACCTACGGGGAAAACGGTGAAGAGAAAGACTTCAAACGACTTCATGTGTTGGATGAGGCCGAGAGAATAGGAAAGAGCTGGGCATACTGGCAAGAGACCGTGCAAAAGGGAAGGCTTCGACAGAGTCCCTATGTTTTACAAGGAACTCAAACGAACGGAAAATGATGAAGCTATAATAGAGAAAATCTTGGGTTACTACAGGGAAATGCCATGAATTTTATCATTTAAATGTGTGTACAAGCCATCGCACGACCTTTGTGGCCCTAGGTGACAGCCATGTTTGGACTGCTGACTTTGATATCACCAGAACTATTTCTCAAGCACTGAAATGTCGTCAACAGACAGCCCACCATCGAGAGAACTTCTGACTATGGCATTTCCTTTGAATGGGCAAGGTCGTATCCAGGAAACCGTAATCTTTCGGCTTTTAAGAAAACTTAATGGCTTTTTTTTCAATTTTTAAATTGGTTGATAAGCCAAAATATTACATGCAAACGATCATTACTTGCTAATTTTGCCAGCGGACCATAGTTTGCGGATCTGTGATCTAAATTTTTAATCATACCACTATCAAAATATCCTGGTGTGAAGAAAGAAAAAAAACAATAATAAAACTTAAATCTCAGTTAAATGACTTCACAATAATATAATTACTGCCAAAACTTTAAACTCCATTTTGGATGTAAATTCTTCTGAAACCAATGCTACTGAACTGGAAAAACCACGGGGCTGAAGTAACAAAAGAACGTGACACTGATTTGCTGCATGGTACCTGAAATTCTTCAAGTTGCTTTCGTCCTGTCTGTCTGTCCGCAATTTTTCAAAATTTCCAACGTCAATTTAAACCATTTCTGGTGGTCCTATAGATCTCAAAATTTCCACAGATAGATCTTGGATAACAATGCATTGTACAAAAATTTCAGATCGATCGAATGTAACGTTATTAAATTAATGCATTTGTTTTAGTTTATCTCTATATAAGCATCTGTATCCATCTGCTATTGTTGACATCCACGTGCCATCGGAGTTCAACCCGTGACCTCATCCCCGTGGTATTAAAACGTTGGGCGGGCGCTTATGAGCAGTTTGTTAAAATAAATAGAGGTAACGTTTCATAAGTGGACTAAAAAGAATAAAATGAATTAAAACTTATAAGTTCAAGTACTTTGATTTAATATGACTAAAAACGTGGGGCGGGTGCTTATGAGGTCAATACATGAATTGTACAATTTTTTCTCCTCGTCAACTAGTAGATGGGAAAAATATCCTTAGTCTCTGAAATCAGCCTAAAGAAGCATGCGGACACAAGATGGCGTTCCAAAGCAAATGCATTAAGTGATGTGTATGAGCAACTGGAGCAAATTATTTTAGTATTAATTGAAATGAAGGATAATCATTTTGGCGATTTTGGCCGATTTTTTACCCCCCCCCCTTCCGTCACGCGTCGTCACAAAAAGTTAGACCCCCCTCTAAAAATACGTCACAAAGCTTTGACCCCCCCCCCTAAAAAATAAAATAAAATAAAATTATAAAAGATAAATAAAAAAAACTTTTTTTCTATTTCAAAACAAGTATTTTTCAAATCACTTTTATTGTCATTTAAGTATATATAATTTATTTAGTGAAGGTCTACATCTACATTGTAATATCGTAACCCGTGTGAAGCATTTTTAAATCCCTTATATTAACTTCACCGCCGTCTCTGTCGTCATCTCTCTCTCTCTCTGTCTTGGGCGGGCGGAAAAACACAAGTCAAATATGACCCACTTCCCTTGATCCGATCGAGCTGAAATTTGGCACACGGACCCGTCTCACCTAACAATGCATCGTATCAAAATTTCAGATCGATCGAACGTACTGTAATTAAATTTATGCATTTTTAGTTTATCCTTATATAAAGTATGTAATTCAAATTCACTGTTTGTTATTGGTTTTTTTTCCACGTGAAACTTTGAGTTGCGGCGTTGAAGCGACCCATCGAAGTACCGGCGTGCTTTTGTTTACATTTTACGTGTCACGCTGAGCTCGGTCCAGCGATCGTTGACCAGACTTTTCCCCTCTCCTACAGGGTTATGAAGCAAAGATGAGTTAAGAGTAGTAGTAAGACAGATTCAGTCTGTAAATATTTGTAAATACTTTCAGTTATGTCTCATATATAAGGGATTTATAGTCAAAAACTTTGTTTTTACGGGTTTGTTTTTATTATATCCCTTATATTAACTTCACCGCCGTCTCTGTCTGTCGTCATCTCTCTCTGTCTTGGGCGGGCGGAAAAACAAAGTAAAAAATGACCCACTTCCCGTGATCCGATCGAGCTGAAATTTGGCACATGGACCCGTCTCACCAAACAATGCATCGCATCAAAATTTCAGATCGATCGAACGTACCGTAATTAAATTAATGCATTTTTAGTTTATCCTTATATAACGTATGTAATTCAAATTAACGGTTTGTTATTGTTTTTTCTTCCACGTGAGAGTTTGAGTTGACGCGTTGACGTCGACCGTCGTGCCGACACCCCCTCCCGTCCCATCCCCCGTTATTAAAGACAGGGGACATCACTCGGTGTCAGTCTGTAAATGTTTGTCGCGTTGGAACATAATCAATACTTTTAGTTCTGTCTCATATATAAGGGATTTATAGTCAAAAACTTTGATTTTACGGGTTTGTTTTATTTAAAAACTTTTAACCGACCTTCAGAAAACGAACTGTGTTAACATCCTTAGATTATATTTTATTTTAATGCATACAAATTAAACATAACTTTTAATCATCACGGTTAACGTCTTTGTTTAGCAAAAAAAACATTATTTAAAAATAATATTTTAAAAATATATTTTTTAAAATCCCTCAATTGACCGACGGGCATCCCGAAATAAAGAGGTCGGCGAACAGGGGTAAATAACCTCATCTGGGGTCAAAAGGAAATTCTTGGGGGTAATGCAGACTCATTTGGGACATATAATATAACATCCACTACAATCCACTAGTTATATTAAAATATGTCATGTGTACGTGTACGCTTGGAACATATGCCCATTATTGAACCGGTTCCTTCCAGAAAATGCATTTTAAAAATATCTACAACTATGTAGATTTCTTACCTACATACTATACGAATACACGTAAATCCACCCTACTTTCATTTATATTGACACGAGTGACAATAATCTTAATCCAAATGATTTGACAGTATCAAGTATCCTTCTGTGATATTGTATTTAAAATTAATGCCTTAAAAACTGAGCTAAGAAGAAAAGTTGTTTTGTACTCCTTTCGAATTGCGATGTCAAGAATTTGATGCATTCAGGTTAAAGAATACTTGACTAATTGTAAATGGGCTCATTTATCATTATATCTAGAATGGCCAGGGGCGTTTGACCAAAAACCAATCGAACAATTATATCAAAAACGTTTATACTTCTATCAATAGATCCCCCCTCCCCACCTTTTTTTAAAAGAAAAAGGATATTCCGTGTTGTTTTGACTTAAAATACCTACACATAATCCTATTCAGATCATTTTTTAGAAACTTGTCATGCTTGTAAAACTCACCAGTAGCATTTTCGGGAGTGGGGAGGGGCTAACGACGCTCCCCTAAATCCCCGAGTCATGTGAGCGGACCTAGAGTCTGTGGGTTGGGGGGGGGTGTAACGCACACACAAACTTGTATATTTTGGGGTAACGGGCACAAATGTTCGCCGACTCCTGCCGTGAGAGAACCAAACGGAGCTGCGGTTACATCACAAATGCTTTGATGTCAACATCAAACGACGCAATTTCATACGTTATCTTGTGGGTTCTCAAACTTAAGGATTATAATTAGATTTAATTTTCGTGTCTTGATAGCTTACGCCAACCAGCGTCTGATGGCCTACCGACTGGCACATTGAGAAGCACTGATTTAAAAAAATAAATTTTTAACATAAAATTTTTAAAAAGTCATAAAATAAATTGTAAGCGACCAAATACTTCAGTGGAAGTTTTATTTAAAGTTACCCTTTTGATGTGACGTCACATTTCTTTAACCCCCTCCCTCCCCCCTCGTCACGCATCGTCACAAAAGTGTGACCCCCCCCCCTCTAGGTGCGTGACGTCATTTATGGACGGCCCCTAAGCTAGCAAGAGATGGGTTCGCAAAGCGCCCAGCCCCCAACCCGACCGCCCGATGACCCAGCTAGGGGCCAGGGTTCACCGACAAAACGGCCCCGACAAATGGGATCCGACATAACGGCTCCGACAAAACGGCCCTGGACTAATAGATGGACTAATAGTAAAAAGTACAATCAAATATTATATTCGTATTTTTACTCACCGATTCAATGTCAGGTTTAGCTCACAAGAAACAATAATATTGTAATAACATCACAAGAATGAATTTAATAGCCTTTACTCGATATGGTACCAAGTCACGGTTGTTTTTTGACAAGAAATAATATAATAATAAAGGTGATAAATCAGACCCTGGTAATTACAGACCTGTATCACTTACTAGTATCACCTGTAAATTACTAGAAACACATAATATATAGTAAAATAGTTAGCTACCTTGACAAATATAATGCCCTATGCCCATATCAACACGGTTTTAGAAAAACAGATCCTGTAAAACACAATTAATATGTTTAATAGAAGAACTATCAAAAGGCTTAGACAATAATGATCAAATAAACACAATATTACTAGACTTCTCAAAGGCATTTGACAAAGTTCACCACCTTAGTTTATTTAAAAAACTTAATTACTTTGGAATCTCAGGTCCCTTACATCACTGGATCCAAGACTTCCTTTTGGGCAGGGAGCAAACTGTAATAATTAATGGATCTAAATCTGCACCGATAAAGGTTAACTCAGGAGTTCCACAAGGAACTGTGCTAGGTCCCTTACTCTTTTTAATTTATATAAATGATTTACCCAACAACATCTCAACAGGAACAAAGGTTAGGTTATTTGCTGATGATTGTATAATCTATAGAACAATTAAATCAAAACAAGATAGCAACATTTTACAAAAACACTTAAATACTTAGATGAATTGATAAAATAGGAAACTAACTGGAGTCTTTCCACCCAGAAAAGTGTCAACTGTTAAGAGTAACAAAGAAAAAGAAACAAATAAATTCAAAATATTACATTCATGGAAAAGAAATGACCGAAACTAAAGATGCAAAATACTTAGGAGTCTTAATAAATGAGAAACTATCATGGATCATGGAACCCCCATGTCAATGAAGTTATTAAAAATCCAAAAACAAAACCTTAGGCTTTATAAAAAAGAAACCTTTACAAATGTAATAAAGATATAAAACTAAAATGCTATCTCACATTGGTGAGACCTGTACTAGAATATGCATCTTCTGTATGGGACCCATCCACCAAAGAAAACATTGATAAACTAGAACAAATCCAAAAAAGAGCTGCCAGATTCATTACTGGAGAATATTCAAAACTGACTAGAATAACACCATTAGTTAAATCATTAAACCTTGAAACACTAGAGGATAGAAAAACCAAGAGTAAAGTAGTAATCATACATAAAGCAATTAATTCTAATTTAGAAATACAACACAAAGATAACTTAATACAACCCTCGGATAGACATAAGGATAAAAACACCTTTCTTATTCCGCATGCAAGAACAAACACATACAAATTTTCGTTCTTCCCGTCCGGAATTCGGGCGTGGAATGGGTTGCCTGAAGAAACCAGGAAAACCAACACTTTATCAACATTTAAATCTCTAATAAAAAAGCAGGACTAAACACAAACCATAGATAAGCGTAGGACGCAATAATCTTCTGCATAGAAGGAGCGTCTGTAAACAGATAAGATAAGATAACAACATTACAAGAAATAATTTTACAATTTTACCACGCTTTTTAAAGGGTGAACTAGTTGACAAAATGTTAAAATGCAACAAAAAAAATTAATTTTTTTTATATTAAAACAATTTGCCTGGGGCCGTTTTGACCGGGGCCGTTATGTCGGAGCCGTTTTGTCCGGGGCCGTTTTTGACGGGTCATCGGGAGCCAGATCGAGGCTTAAAGACCATTTCCGAGATACATGGCTTCAGGGCTGTGCATCTGAAAGCACGGCAAGAAAAGTATACCAGTACATGCCGCGACCGGGCAAAAGCGACCTCTGGTGGGAAATTGGACGTAGCAATCAGGTTGCTCATAACATGAAAAAGAACAGAACATGGACCCATACGAAGCTACCTATACAAGTTTAACACTAGAAGGGAACTGGCCTGTCGTCTGTGTGGCCACCTGGAGGAGACGGTGGCCCACGAACTTGAAGAGTGCCCCAAGCTGTGCGGGGAATAGGAAGGAGAAGTCCCGGTACCTGCAGAGGAGTAGGCGATGCCCGCTTGATGAGGCTCGCATGCGATAAAATGAACCGGGTCTTAGGAGCTTAATGGCTCGACCCAAAAGAGAAGGAACATTCACAAGCTGTCAATTGTTGATCCACGTTTGCCTGTAAGATATGTTACCGAAGCTTTTACATGGTCTACCGAATTTTCATGACTTTGAACTAAATAAGTGTTGTGCTCATGACAAAATATTTAAGTGTATAAGACAATGGCTCACTCAAACATTTTATTATTTATTTATTTTATTTATTTATTTTTATTTTATTTTTTTTATTTTTTTTTGGGGGGGCAAGAAAGTGGGGGCCCTGCTATAGCTTGTGTAGTTTATAGTTAAATCCATCACTAGATAATAAACACTTTTCTCGTTCTTCCCCTCTGGAATTCGGGCGTGCAGAGCAGAGGTTTGCCCGAAACAAACTAGAAAAATCACACGATTTCAACATTCAAAACTCTAAAAATGCAAAATTAGACATAAACCATTGATAAATGTAGGACGCAATAATCTTCTGTATGAAGAAGCATATGTAATTCATTTCTTCATTATTTAACAAGAAAGGTTGTAGGCTACTCTTTATTCAAGGGGGCCGTCCATAAAGTACGTCACGCTATTTTTGACCACTTTTAACTCCCCCCTCCCCCTGTCACAAATCTCGGAAACTCCCCTAAAGTACGTCACACTTTCGAACAAAAATGTTGTTTTTTATTAACAAAATAATTAAAATTTAACATAAAACACCGTGACGTCACACATGGCCGGAAACCCCCCCCCTCCCCTCTATCACAAAGTGTCACACTTTCTTACATGCCCTCACGGAGCGTGACGTACTTTATGGACGGCCCCTTGGCCTTAAAATTCTTAGGGGAAACAATTGTTTGTACCCGCAGGACACATTTCGGGTAGCGCGAAATAGCGAGTGGAGCTGTAGCCTATTTCATGAAGATCGTACTTAGGTACTTAAGAGTATAGTAGCTTACTTTAATTTCATGTAGACAGCAGCATTGACTATTACTGTTAGCATACTGCATTTTTTGGGCATACTCCAGACTCTTAAAAGTAAGTTCAGAACTTCTGACAGAAGTGGTATAGTAATTATAGTCTATAGGCAGTTCCATTTAAATTTAATATTATTTTTCAATCAAATTTAATAATAATGTGCCATCTTCACTACAACTTGTGTTGTTGTTTTTTTGTTTTTTTTACCTTCTTCACGCCCAAGTTCAATTTTATTACAAATTTTTTTAACCTTCTTCACGCCCAAGTTCAATTTTATTACAAATTTTGAGAATTTAATAGATTAAATTTTTTTTAAAAATTATTACAACTTCGATTTTAATTTACGCCCTAGACTACCTGTATTAGTAACTATATTAACTAACGAAGTTGTGGAATGGACCTAACTAACACAACTGTCAATGTAAGTAGGTCAGAGTGTGAAGAAGGTTAATTCCGGTTGTGCACCCGAGCTTATCGCAGGAATAGGAATAGGGCTCAAACTATGTTTAACACCCAAAGGCCCTAAGCTTGGTCTCGACTGAGATCCATAAGTCCAAATTCAGGAATTAAAGCAATAATTTATAAATTAAAAACAGGTGAGCTGTTGAAAAAACCTGAATTAATGCATTCTCATTCACTTTAGTCTTTAGTACTTTATTCTGTCACCGATGGTTTACCTGGGCCTGTCGGCCTGGGCCTGATTTACTAAGAGTAAGAGTCAAGAGTATTAGTATTAGGATTAACTAAATGAATCATGAATGTTTGCCTATTTATATTTGAATTTTTTTATTGCTAAAATATTCTTGTTATAATTTCGTATATCATTTATTATATTCTACATTATTAAATTACTTTATATAATATTAATTATTAATATTGTAATTGTAATCATTGTTTCATTGTCACTTAATTTTCATCAGACTTCAGGCCAGCCTTTAAAAAAAAACGTATTACTAAACTAAACTAAGACTAAGACTACTCATTCTCATACTAGCTAGACTAGTCATACTCAGCCCACGCCTACTCGCGTTTGACATCTCTTAGTTTTAGACTTAGACTTGGTCACTAGTCAATTACTATAGACTATAGTCTATAGTAATAGAATATTAATATTACTATTGACATTGCAACAATTGACAAATACTAAACTAAATTAAATAAATAGTAATAAGTAGTAATAAGTAATACTACTAATAGGTTACCACAATTTTGCATTCATTATTATTATCCAGAAATCAGTCTTTAAATTAAAAAAATTTGTTAGACCAGTGAGTCCAGTGTAATTTTTATCCCTTTTTTAAAACATAAGATTAAGAATAAGTGTTGTAGAAGTTCCACTTTTAAAAATGTAGTAGCATTAAATTCATAATTGTCAGTGTGATTAAATTTTCTCATTAGTCTAAGTCCTTAGTCGCCTTAGACTTTAGTGTCTTTAGACTTAGATTTAGTTTTTGGGGAACATTAGATTAAAGAGCAGGAGAAAATTCCTAGCATTTGACCTACATTATTTATGTATAGTAAAACACATACTTTTAGAGCCACTATAAATTCATAAAAAAGCAGCTGAGTATTTCAAATAATTTTCAGAATTTAAAAAAAAATCTAAATAACTTTCGATTTTTTTTTAAAAGGAGAAATTTCCTTACTTTTCCATAAAAAAAGGAGTTGCCTTAAACTTAGACACTAAATTAAGCTTTAAACTTTAGTACAAGCTGGCTTGTCTTGGGTCGGGTCATGTCAAGAATGTGTCATACCAGCAGGGAAGGGGTAAGGTGTGTCGAGTGTAGGGTCTTCTATTATTACAATAACAATTACAAGGGATTCCAGCCATGTAAAGGTCAGGAGGAGTTACTTCAGCTGTGGGCTGTGATAGTAAGGCAATAAGGGTTTCAGTTGCAATGACATGGTCTAAAAATTAAATATCAAGACTTGTTACTTTTTATTATTATTATCACAGACTATTTAGAAGGTGAATAGTTGAAGAGGATTATTTGTTTTTATTAAATTTTAAAAAATCCAATACATTCCCCCCCCCCGCTCCCATTTATGAGTTATTATGGCTAAAACTAAAACTGGGAATGAATAAGATCTAATTCTTTTTTTTCCCCAGTAATATTGAAATATAGAGATAAGCTGGCACCATGCAGGCGTATTTTGAGTTATCCATGATTTAATTGTGCTCATCTGCTTAAGTTATTATTTTTGTTTCACTAATATAAATGATCAAGAACAGCTTGAGATTTTGTTTTTGCTGTAGAATGCTTATCATCCTTAATAATGTAATTGAAAACAAAAAGTTTTTGTTTCAATTAAAATTTAAATATTAAGGATGACAAACATTCTTTTTTGTTTTAAAAGTTTTAAGATAAATAAATTTTATGAAAATTCAACAAACCACCTTTAATACTGTTTTATAATTTACTCATGCTAATCATCCTCATTGAAAAAGCACTTCAAAAACACTTAGAAGCTATTGACTCAAAAATTAAACATTTTGAAAGTTATATCATGAATCATCTCCTACTATGGTTAAAATATTAACTAGGCTATGAACTTCCTTTTGAGTGTCTGATCAGATCAGATTGGCAAAAGCTAACCATTTATGTTTTTCAACTCCTTAATATATATTTTTAATGTGCATAAGTAATACACATCGTCTTAGAATGTTTGTTTTTTGAATTTTTACGTTAGTGTTATTTTCTTGTTCATGTAAGTAAGTTACTATTTTCATATTTATATATTTATTTCCAATATATAATTGTCAATGCATATATTTTATATAATTATTATTAATGTAAATATAAAATTTGTACATTGTGCCAAAACAAGATTTTTTGATGAATTTATTACTCAAGTAGCAAAATTAAAAAAAGATAATCAGGAATTATAGGCAAAAATGGCACAAACCACTATTTATGCCCTAAGTGCCCATTTTGTTTTTGTTTAAAAAATGTATAGTTAATAGGCCATCTCGCTCCCTCTGAGTTAATAGGACATCTAACTCCTTCTGACATTTCCTCTCTGAGTTAAGATTTCCTAGACTACTCTAACTTTTTATTAGCTTTACCCTTTAGTTTTTAGCAATTGGCCTTTAAAAAGTCCTTGCCAGTAAATCTTTGCTATTGATAATGTTTAGCCAGGATCTTTGTAAGGTGAATTTTAAAAAAAAATATTTTTTTTTAGACATCAAACTATTTGTCAGCTCATCAACTCAATAAAGGAGTGTAAAATCAATTTGTATATTTCAAACTGTAATACTTTGACTTTTATGAGTGTCTTACCTTTATATCAATTTTTAGAATTAAATTATGTACCCATTATTAAATGACAAATAGAATAATATTTTTCATTCTAATTTTTTTAATTTCAAATTATTTTTCCGCTTTCTGCTTAATATTTTTATATTGTTAAATCACTTTCAAAAATAATTTTCTACACTATTTAAATAAATTATATTTTTAATCTAGTATTCCTCAGCCTTATCAATTTAATACAATGCGCTTAAATTTTGTTAGGAAAAAAAAAGCCAACTTGTCTGGAATTTTAAGCTTAGTGTCTTTTTTCTTTTTTTTGGTTGTGTTTGCAAATGTTCCTTTATATTTTAAGCTTTGTTATTTCTTTAATTATATTGGAAAACATCCACAACACAGTCTGCATAATTGTTTCAATAACCAATTTTTTCTGCGTTTCAGAAATGGAATTTCATGCTTTTACAATTATTGCAACCATTTATGTGCTGTTGATTGTTCAGATAAATTCACAGAGCATAGGTAATTAATTAATTGTTATTTTCAACAGCTTTCATATTTTCTGTTTCATTGCCACAGTAAAATTGTGCATATTATTACATGTATTAAGATATCATATCGGTTTAAATTTCTAGAAAATGTGTCAACTCACATCTCTAGTTAATAAAATCAGGTTGAATACTTTAATACGTTTCTGTCTTAATACATTTTCTATAAATACTTCCCACTGAAGTTGTTGTTCATCAAAACTTGTTCATTATCATGATTTATAAATTTTTGCAGAAGATGAATTCAGTAACCCTTGCACTCATGCTGAATCTTGTGGAAGCTGTATTCGCCTTTCTGAAAAGTGTGGTTGGTGTAGTACAGAGGTATATTTTAAAAATAAGTTCGTAAATTTTACCAAACAGATAAAAAGATGATAGAATATCAAAGGTAAATATTTAAAGTAGATTGTGTCCCAAAGAAGGCAGTCAGTACTATAGAATAGGTTTTTAAAAAAAAATTTTTTTTAAGTCAACTGATTCAGGATATGCTTTAACATTATTCACTGTTCCGAACTTAAGAGAGAGAGAGAGAGAAAGCTAAGGTTTTCACATCCCAAATCAGATCACAAAAAATTCATCCTAAACTGGGTGTGTATTTATTAATATAGTAAATGAACAGGCGTCACATAATGTTTAGTCTATTCAATTTTTTTAAAAACAACTCATATTCACAGAATCACCCAAGGGGTGTACCTAGATGTGATATTTTGGCAAATTTGAAGAGGCATTGTCCTGAAAAAGACATCTCTAACCCTATAGCTAAAAGCTCTATCACTAAAGATGCACAGTGGACCAGCGGGGATCAGAATAAACCTCCTGTTCAAGTCAAACCCCAGGAAATGAGCTTTACTTTAAGACCAAGTGAGAAATATATTCTCAATCAAGAGCAATTTTAATTTGTCTAAGAAATACTTAAATTATCACATAATGCTCATGAACAAAAAAAATCCTAGTTTATTGTGTTTTTTTTCTAATTTGTTAATGCATCAAATCTTATGGCAGTTTTCTTCTTTCAGATGAACTTGTCAAGTTTCAATTAAGTTTCAAACAACAGAGTAACTACCCCGTTGACCTATACTTTCTATTAGATCTGAGTTATGGTATTGGGAGAGATATTGAAGCACAGCAAAGATTAATTTCTTTAGGAAGGGATATTCGTAAGTAGGAAGAAATAGAAATGAAACAAAAGATTAGCATGTTAGTAATTAAAAAATGTTTTAATGTTGTTGTTTTTTAATAAAAAGAAAATATTTTATTTTCTAGCCATAAGTTTGCAAAATATCACCAACAATTTCAAACTTGGATTTGGAACATTTGTTGATAAACTGCTGATGCCCTACATTGCATGGACACCTGAAATGTAAGTAAACTTTACCGTATATAATTAATGGGTGGCTCTTCAGATGCATTTAAGTGGCTTTTTATACAAAGAATTTTTAACCTTTTATTTTTTTATGTTAAAGTTTGTTTTTTTTCCCCCTAACTTTTTTTATTCTTAGGCAAAAATATCGATGTCAGAAATCTGTTTGTCGTGATCCACATGATTTTAAAAATCAGGTTAATTTGGGTGAAGATCAAGCTAGCTTTGGTGTAAGTTTTTAGCTACATAATTTTCAGTACTTCATATAAATTTATTCACCTTCATTCACTGTTTTATTGAAAATAAGTTATTAAAATTTATATTTTCCATTCCTTTATGTACATGAATTTTCTGATATTAATGATAAGTTAAATTCAAACTAACAAATTTAATTTTTTATTTGTAGACAAAGATGAAAGAAGCTTTAGAGTTTGTGTCAGTTAATCTGGATGATAATGAAGGTGGTTTGGACGCTCTGATACAAGCTCTTGACTGTGATGTAAGTGAGGCAGAAATCAATATTTTTTTAATACCTGGTACAAATTAGTTTACAGTGTTATATTTAAGCAATAATTATTTTTAAGAAACAGCTTTCATTAGGTCCATGTGACCAACCATTGTTTGGGGCAGTGACACTAGAGAGGGTGTTTTAAGTCTATGTAAATAGTAAAGCACTTTATATATTTCGGAATTGTTTTCAGGTTCTTGACCCCTTTATTGTCAATGAATCCATTCATTGTTATATTAAGAGTCTTTCTGTTGTATAAATAGAACGATAAGAAACAAAGTCAGAATCACAATTTTGTTTGTACTCAGTGTGTTAATGAAATTGTTTAGAAATAAAGACTGCACTTATGATAAATTCATTGCAATCATGTACTGTTGCCAATGCGAAATAATTATTTAATTTTAGTTACTTAATTTTACTAAGTATCCCTAAAGTAGTTATACTGAATCTAATTATTTTAAAAATTTAATTTTGTCATTAAATAGCAAGAAATAGGATGGAGAGATGTTTCAAGAAGAATTATTGTGTATTGCTCAAATTCATTGTTCCATTTGGCAGGTGATGGCAAGGTGAGTTTATTATCTTATTATATTTGCATATTCAGCATGTACTGGAAATCTATGGAGAATTATACTCCTGCATCTATATTTCATGAAACTTTCATCCTTAAATGTTCTTTTACAGTAAATCAGAAGTTTGAAATTTAAAAACAAGTCATTAGAACATTGCGGAACATTTTCTGCCTGAAAAGAGCTTTCTCGTTTTCTAACATTTTACAAATTAATATACTTTATTCATTGCTAGCCAATATACTGCATAGGACTAAAAGATATAAAATTTACTTAAACTTTAAAGTCTAGCAATATTATCCAGTTTATTTTCTCTATAATTTTCGTTGATATTTTTCTTACACTACCAGATGTACAGCCCTGTATTCAATTGTGGTATGATTTTATTGACTTATAAGACAATGCATTTCAAATAATTTCTCAATTTCCTCTCAAGCATGCATCAATTTCTTTGCAGGGATGATAAAATCAACAGCTAGCTTGCTTTTATAAAAACTCTAAAAATATCCAAACAAGTTAATAACTTTCACCATAGAAGGATTAATTAAAATCTTTCTTTATTTTAGCTTGGTGGTGCAACAAAGCATAGTGACTTGAAATGTGGTCTGAACAGCAAAAATGAATATGAATATGAAAAATTGTATGTAAGTATCATATGTGATGCCAACCTGTTCAGTTCATTTTATACATTTTGAAAAGTTTACAGCCTTACAGGATTCTGTAAAAAATTTTAGTTGACTTAGAAAACTATTTTGCAAAAGATAATTAGACTTAAGAGTGTAATCTTAACTGGTAGTGCAATAAATTGGTAAACAGAAACTAAAAATAGTATTGAAGTAGGATACGTTTTTCAGCAAGTGTGCATTGTGAAAGACAATAGCAATGACTTAGTTCAACAGTGCTTGACAACAAGAAAAATGATATAAGTTGAATTGGTATATTTGAGTTTCCCGTAAGTGCAGCGTGCAGCTTCTTTTCAAGTCCTGGAACTGCTGATAGATGCTTGACTGATGTCAAACCGGGGAATAAATGTAATGATCTAACTTAGCATTATTGTGCTCTAAACTGAATTTTTATAGGTTATTGTAATGAAAAATTGCACTTAATATTGCAGGGACATTAAAATGTTTTGGCATAAAATCTTTTTTCAGTTCTAATATATTTGTACACTGGGCCTCATGTGGCGTGAGGGCTTTGAGTTTAACACATTTGCCTTAGAGACTCAACCAATATTTTTTTTAGAGTATTTTTTAATAGTAATACCACATTTTTTGGTAGTAAAACTACTTTAATTAGTGTACCATTATTTTTTTGAAATTCTTTTAACTTAATAACTGATTAAATTTAAAAATATAACTATCAACAAGACATTGCCTTTGTCAAAAAATATGGTTGTAAGTTTACTCAAATCCTGATAGTTTTCAGAAAACAGAGAAAATATATTTCCTTTCAGTAATTTAAAATGGAACCTGTATAACAAAAACTAGCATAATTCCTTTGCACCAGTGCCAACAATTTAAAATATGACATCAGACAACAAAAAAATAATAACTTTATTAAAAGATGTGAACTTTCTATGTGTAAACATGATCAAATGCTCACAGTGGAAAGGAATATGTTTTTTTAAAAATTGAACCCATTAAGAAGGGGAAAAAATTATTCATGTTTTACAATTTAATTTTTTTGTGTTTTTTTTGTATTGTTTTCCTTACTGTTATACAGTTTTTATTTTATTTTTTTGTACAGTTATTTTTTTAAAAACCAGGTTGGTGTGTATCTTTGATAATTTGAATATTATTATTATTATTAATCATATTTAAAATCGTGGGATTATAGCTGTATCTAACCTGTTCATGATTGTTCACATGACTGGAATAATTATTTAAGGTTATGACCATGTCACTAAATTTGGGGCCTAAAAAGGGTCTTGCAAGGAACTAAATAAGGATGAGAAATTAATAAAGAGGTAATGATGGATAATCTAATAGTTTACCATGAGCTTCTTCAACCAGACCAGACCTAAGCAGTTGTATTACAAGAAGGGAGTGGAGGAAAATAGTGAATTTTACACAAATTAGATGTCCCTGACAAGAGACCCTCCTTCACTGCCCCCTGTTAAGTTAATAAAAGTTCTTTTAAAATGTCTTCAATAATTTTCCTTTTGATTTATTAAGCATTTATACCTTTGTAGGACTACCCCTCAGTAAGTCAAGTGGCCAGCAAGTTGAGAGAAAAGAAAGCCAATGTCATTTTTGCTGTTATGGGCAATGTTGTGTCGGATTATGAGAAACTGCAATCTTTCCTCGATGGTGCTGTTGTTGGAGAGTTAGAAAATGACTCAAAAAATATTGTTCAGCTCATTAGCAATAAATACTATGTAAGTTGCCTTGAAATGAATCTTTTTATTTTGATGAAACAAGCTGCATTAACGCGTACATTTTATAAATTAAATTTAGCTCCTTTTAAACACTATTACAAGTATGCTTATTGGTTAGATTATGATCTGTAAGCTGATGGTTAGGACCTTTAGGATTCATTCAGGCGAGGTTTTAAAAGTTTTGTTATGTTCTACTTTTTTACTTTAATCATTTTATCTATAACTATTAGGGGTCTACCGATATGCCTTTTTGCCGATATTTTTTTTGCCGATATGAGTATTTGTTAGGACAAAAACCAGCGGTAATATTTGATGACGTCATTCTTAAATTTATCACTCGTAATTATTTATCTTTTATATTAGGGGACTACCGATATACATTTTTGCCGATATTACAGATATTTTTTTCCAATATGAGTGCCGATAGGGTATTTGTTAGGACAAAAACCAGTGGTCTTATTTGATGACATCATTCTTAAATTTATCACTCCTAATTATTTATATTTTATATTAGGGGTCTACCGATAAGCATTTTTGCCGATATTACCGATATTTTTTTCCGATATGAGTGCCAATATGAGTATTTGTTAGGACAAAAATAACAGCTATCATGATGACGTCAATCTTAAATTTATCACTCGTAATTATTTATATTATTAATTAAAGGGTCAGCCGATATCCAGTTTTGCCGATATTACCGATTTTTTTTTCGAAACGAAGTTTCCGATGTGTTTACAAGTTCCAGATCATGACCTACAAAGGACTCATAACAAAACGAACCGTCCTTTATAAAAATGTACAAGCAAAATTACGAAGTTCTTTTGAAACTTCAACCTTGACTCATAATTATTAATTCTAACCAATAGTTTAATGGCTTTTGCACACGGCCACCTTTTATGAATGAAACAATGAGGTCTAATAGTAATAGAGTGAAAATGAGGTTGAAGGTTGAATGGTTGCCAATGACAACAAGTCTTCACACGGTACATTTTGTTATTCCATACCAAACGAAATGTTTTAGACATCTGCGATTCTGCGTGCATCTTTGCTATTAGAGCAAGTACGTGAACATAATGTTTACATGTTATACATTTATTAGAGATATTACGGTATACTTGGCATCGGCATCAGTATTTCTGAGTATACGAAAATCGGCCGATACCTAAACAATATCAAAGCACATGGCAAACTGTATCGTGGTTGCACATTTTAATACTAGGACTCTTTTGACTATTTCAATACCGGTATATATTAATTTGTCGAGATATTCTAAATCTAAATGATAGTTTTTTTTTGTTTCCGTTTTTTTTTGGGGTCAAAATGTCACTTTTTATGAAATATCGGTGACGTCAATATCGGGACCTTTACATGCTACCGATATCGATATTGCCGATATCCAGATATCGCAGCCGATATATCGGTAGACCCCTAATAACTATATTGAGATAAATGATGATTGTCCCTTAAATAAAAGCTAATGGGAATTTCAAAGAAATACACACTTTCATCTAAAAGTATATGTATCTATAAAATGTTAAAACTATCTACATTTATATTTTAAAGCCTGTCAAACTTCACAAAAATGTTTTCTTCTATTTTTGTTGAAGAGTATAAGTATATTTTGAATTCACTCAACAACACAACCTACAAGTGACAGCTATCAAAATTAACATGGATATATATTATATCTCAAAGATTATTTCATCAATGTTAGTGCTAAATTTTGTTTTTAAAATATGCTGGTTTAAACGTTACAACAACCTTTATTATTTTAAACAATCAATATATATGAGGAAACTTATGTTACTAGGCAGAGGAAAACTACATCATATCTTTGAGCAGTTGAGGAAAAGACATGATTATAGCCTTAACATGATATAAATGTTGTGATGACGTTGTACATTTTCATGGCAACATGTTTGTTATTGTGTCATAAACTTTTAAATGGTATAATTATTTGGGTATAACTTTAACCTTAGATGAGTATTTAAGACATAAAGATTTAGTCTGTTTCATGACCACAGCATGCATTCAATGCAAAACCTGTCTGAAAATTTGTGATCTGCGCATGTTGTTTTAAAGCACTGCACTATCTGCTCCACTTGCTTGCAGTCAATTTAACAATTAATTCTTATCTTTTATAATAACAGCTAATTTAAAAGTGATTGATTTGTTGTTGAAATGACATGCATGTTTCTCTGTATGTGCTGACCATAGGAGCTTCGGTCACGTATCAAGTTCCAGCCAAATAATGCTGACTTTGTGGAGATTAAATTTTCCTCCAAATGTTTGAGGTGAGATTCAGCTGAGACACAATACCTGTTTTATTTTCCTGAAGCAATAAGAATCCAACCACATAAGTTAACCATAACCACTATAGCTCCTAATCATACCTGACCAGCTCAACTCATTATGAATTGGTTTGAATTATGAGCAGGCTTACTTGAAATTTTCTTAGTTCGGGAAACCGAATGCAGGAATGGGAGATCAATTTATTTGTATTTGTTAAAATCATTCAGGGTGTAACATCTCTTAGACCTTATACAATTTTCTTTTTAACCATTTAATTTGAGACTTAATTTCACCATTATTGTATGCTACATGGACTATTCTAGATGGTAATCTAGAGCATCCTTAGTTTTACATCTGGCATCTCTGGGAGAACATTCAAACATGGAAAGTGTAAATAAGCTTTATTACAAACAGTGGCTTCAGATAACAAACTCATTCAATTCAAGTTTGGAATGTAAATATTTTTTGCATTTTTTCTTGACAAACTACTTGGCTCAATGCAATGTTTGTCAAGAGTTTATTTGGTATTGTTGTTATTATTTTTTTCTGTTGCATTGTGTTTGTGCATGTTTGATAGTAGAACTTTTTTTTTATATTTTAAAAAGTTATGTTGGCATTGTTCGAAACCTTAAAGCACACAATAGGGACTATCAAAGGCCCAGTAAGCACACAATAGGGACTATCAGAGGCCCAGTAAGCACACAATAGGGACTATCAGAGGCCCAGTAAGCACACAATAGGGACTATCAGAGGCCCAGTAAGCACACAATAGGGACTATCAAAGGCCCAGTAAGCACACAATAGGGACTATCAAAGGCCCAGTAAGCACACAATAGGGACTATCAGAGGCCCAGTAAGCACACAATAGGGACTATCAAAGGCCCAGTAAGCACACAATAGGGACTATCAAAGGCCCAGTAAGCACACAATAGGGACTATCAAAGGCCCAGTAAGCACACAATAGGGACTATCAGAGGCCCAGTAAGCACACAATAGGGACTATCAAAGGCCCAGTAAGCACACAATAGGGACTATCAGAGGCCCAGTAAGCACACAATAGGGACTATCAAAGGCCCAGTAAGCACACAATAGGGACTATCAAAGGCCCAGAAAGCACACAATAGGGACTATCAAAGGCCCAATAAGCACACAATAGGGACTATCAGAGGCCCAGTAAGCACACAATAGGGACTATCAGAGGCCCAGTAAGCACACAATAGGGACTATCAGAGGCCCAGTAAGCACACAATAGGGACTATCAAAGGCCCAGTAAGCACACAATAGGGACTATCAAAGGCCCAGTAAGCACACAATAGGGACTATCAGAGGCCCAGTAAGCACACAATAGGGACTATCAGAGGCCCAGTAAGCACACAATAGGGACTATCAAAGGCCCAGTAAGCACACAATAGGGACTATCAAAGGCCCAGTAAGCACACAATAGGGACTATCAAAGGCAAAGTAGGCACACAATAGGGACTATCAAAGGCCCAGTAAGCACACAATAGGGACTATCAAAGGCCCAGTAAGCAGACAATAGGGACTATCAAAGGCCCAGTAAGCACACAATAGGGACTATCAAAGGCCCAGTAAGCACACAATAGGGACTATCAGAGGCCCAGTAAGCACACAATAGGGACTGTCAGAGGCCCAGTAAGCACACAATAGGGACTATCAGAGGCCCAGTAAGCACACAATAGGGACTATCAAAGGCCCAGTAAGCACACAATAGGGACTATCAGAGGCCCAGTAAGCACACAATAGGGGCTATCAAAGGCCCAGTAAGCACACAATAGGAACTATCAGAGGCCCAGTAAGCACACAATAGGGACTATCAGAGGCCCAGTAAGCACACAATAGGGGCTATCAAAGGCCCAGTAAGCACACAATAGGGACTATCAAAGGCAAAGTAGGCACACAATAGGGACTATCAAAGGCCCAGTAAGCACACAATAGGGGCTATCAAAGGCCCAGTAAGCAGACAATAGGGACTATCAAAGGCCCAGTAAGCAGACAATAGGGACTATCAAAGGCCCAGTAAGCACACAATAGGGACTATCAAAGGCCCAGTAAGCACACAATAGGGACTATCAGAGGCCCAGTAAGCACACAATAGGGACTGTCAGAGGCCCAGTAAGCACACAATAGGGACTATCAGAGGCCCAGTAAGCACACAATAGGGACTATCAAAGGCCCAGTAAGCACACAATAGGGACTATCAGAGGCCCAGTAAGCACACAATAGGGACTATCAGAGGCCCAGTAAGCACACAATAAGGACTATCAAAGGCCCAGTAAGCACACAATAGGGACTATCAGAGGCCCAGTAAGCACACAATAGGAACTATCAGAGGCCCAGTAAGCACACAATAGGGACTATCAAAGGCCCAGTAAGCACACAATAGGGACTATCAAAGGCCCAGTAAGCACACAATAGGGACTATCAAAGGCCCAGTAAGCACACAATAGGGACTATCAAAGGCCCAGTAAGCACACAATAGGGACTATCAGAGGCCCAGTAAGCACACAATAGGGACTGTCAGAGGCCCAGTAAGCACACAATAGGGACTGTCAGAGGCCCAGTAAGCACACAATAGGGACTATCAAAGGCCCAGTAAGCACACAATAGGGACTATCAGAGGCCCAGTAAGCACACAATAGGGACTATCAAAGGCCCAGTAAGCACACAATAGGGACTATCAGAGGCCCAGTAAGCACACAATAGGGACTATCAAAGGCCCAGTAAGCACACAATAGGGACTATCAGAGGCCCAGTAAGCACACAATAGGGACTATCAAAGGCCCAGTAAGCACACAATAGGGACTATCAGAGGCCCAGTAAGCACACAATAGGGACTATCAAAGGCCCAGTAAGCACACGATAGGGACTATCAAAGGCCCAGTAAGCACACAATAGGGACTATCAAAGGCCCAGTAAGCACACAATAGGGACTATCAGAGGCCCAGTAAACACACAATAGGGACTATCAAAGGCCCAGTAAGCACACAATAGGACTATCAGAGGCCCAGTAAGCACACAATAGGGACTATCAAAGGCCCAGTAAGCACACAATAGGGACTATCAGAGGCCCAGTAAGCACACAATAGGGACTATCAAAGGCCCAGTAAGCACACAATAGGGACTATCAGAGGCCCTGTAAGCACACAATAGGGACTATCAAAGGCCCAGTAAGCACACAATAGGGACTATCAAAGGCCCAGTAAGCACACAATAGGGACTATCAGAGGCCCAGTAAGCACACAATAGGGACTATCAAAGGCCCAGTAAGCACACAATAGGGACTATCAGAGGCCCAGTAAGCACACAATAGGGACTATCAAAGGCCCAGTAAGCACACAATAGGGACCATCAGAGGCCCAGTAAGCACACAATAGGGACCATCAGAGGCCCAGTAAGCACACAATAGGGACTATCAAAGGCCCAGTAAGCACACAATAGGGACTATCAGAGGCCCAGTAAGCACACAATAGGGACTATCAAAGGCCCAGTAAGCACACAATAGGGACTATCAAAGGCCCAGTAAGCACACAATAGGGACTATCAGAGGCCCAGTAAGCACACAATAGGGACTATCAAAGGCCCAGTAAGCACACAATAGGGACCATCAGAGGCCCAGTAAGCACACAATAGGGACCATCAGAGGCCCAGTAAGCACACAATAGGGACTATCAAAGGCCCAGTAAGCACACAATAGGGACTATCAGAGGCCCAGTAAGCACACAATAGGGACTATCAAAGGCCCAGTAAGCACACAATAGGGACTATCAAAGGCCCAGTAAGCACACAATAGGGACTATCAAAGGCCCAGTAAGCACACAATAGGGACTATCAAAGGCCCAGTAAGCACTGTATTTTAAAAGATTAAAGTTGGATTTGTTACCCTCAGAGGAAAATAAATAAAGTTTAGAAATCAATATCCAAGAGAGTGCTATTTAATTAATACTGTTACTCAAATAAGGCTTGGAAAACAATAATAGCTCTCGAGTTAGACATCTTTCCTTGACACACATTATGCAAAAATTAGATTGGTATTTCTTGCATTTTTATTTCTAGATGGGAGGGTAGGAATATCACATTGTTAATTAAGTAATAGATCTCTAGATATTCAATTAAGTAATAGATCTCTAGATATTCAATTAATTTAATGGTCTCACACAAAACTACATAAAGTTAGAATTTTGCTTTTACAGTCGAACCCGGTTAAGTCGACGGCCTTGGGGTATGAAAAATGGCGTCGAGATAACCGATGATTGAATTAAACGAAAACCAATATGGCGGCGAAATATTAACATGCGCTTGAAATTTCATTTATGTTCATGATAAGGTTGGTAACGGTTAGCTGGTTAGTCGTAACTTCAGTATAAACATATTAAACGGCGTTAATAGTTTGTTGTGTTACGGCAGAATTCCAGAACCAATACGCAAGTGACCGTGACATCAAAGCGTTTTCTTACTATTCCGGTCTATAAATAATATACACGTCATCGCTATTAGTTCGTTCGGCTGCGGCTGAGGAAAGATTTTAAAAACATTTTTTTACTTTGCTTAGTTGTCGAGGCACTGTACGAGAGCTAACACTAACACACAGTGCGTGTATGATATGATATTTAAACTCTCTTGACGAAGCGTAGTATGAGAACTAACACATAGTGCGGCGATGTTAAAATGTTAACATGGTTAAAGCCGCGTGTTACTATTCAGCGCAAGAAAACAAATGGGCTTAGACGTCACATGTTCTTTGAAGTCACCATCAGACGGCGCGAGGCGAAAATTTAATCATTGATACACTCTATTTGTTGCTTTTTGCCCGTGATGTCATACAAAACCAGCCCCCGCTTTCCTCTGCGTGTCTTCGTTCTCGACACACGCAGCTTGACCCAGTTCTTCTACACACGCCCAGCACGACCAGTATAAAATACAAACCACCGTCGATTCTCGATACAAACCTTTATTTTCTTTTCTAAAGATATTCGTTTATCTTAAAAAATAATATGATTAATGCATCAGGAAATGAATTAAGTTTAATAATAATATAACATGCACTGCGAAACAATGACAATTACAGACCGATAACGCGATTTTCGAGCACCTCGGGTGAATACATACTCGATAGAGACACGTCAAACTAATTCACACACGGATCAAAGGGAAACAAGTAAAAACATCCGGTAATTTTTATTGAAATCTCGTAGAATCACAAAATATCCGGAAGTCTTGAGGAAAGCGAGATGTCTATGCTATTTTTAACTAAAAATGCCAGAGTGCATCGCTAGGCGAACAGACGGGGATCGAGTTAACCAACGTTAAGTTGCAAATTTGGCCCTCTTTTGTGCTCGAGGTATTAGGGTGCGGCGATTTAAAAGAATTGAATTAACTGATGAGAAAATGCTAAGACAAAGAAAGAATTTGGTGGTTCCAATAAAAAAACGTCGACTTGATATGGTTGGTGAGTTAAGTGGGTTCGACTGTATCTACCAGGGATTTCTTTGAGAACTGCAATCTCAAATAAGACTTTCGGTCATAGATGCTTGTTTCTTTTTTTCAACTTCAGTTCTTATGTGTTATAGAAAATTATTTTGAAATTCATATCATACATATTCAGCAGACACTATATATTTCTCTGAACAATTTTCTTAAACAGTATAATTTTTTAATGATTGTTAACTCACGCAAAATGAAACTATTATTATGTGAATTTGTAACATGTTTTTAAAATATAATTTAACTATTGAAAGTAGCACTGATGATTTTTTTCTTCTTATTTTCATATTTTAGCAACGTTATGAGAGAGACTGCAGTTTGTGAAAATTTAGAAATAAACGACCAAGTAAGTCATGGATAATTTTCAGTGGAATAAATTATGATGATGTTATATAAGTGCTTGAAGCAAGTTTTTTTTGTAACTTGCATCAATTGCTGTGACATGTCTTTTTCAAATGACCCCTGATAAGTTTACATAAATGTTTTATATAAAAATGGTGTTGATTTGGGAAATTTGTATCTCTTTAGGTGGAGTTTGAAGTAAAGTTGATTGTGAAAAGTGATGTTTGTAATGGCCAATCTGGCGTGGTTGAGAGAAATGTCACATTGGATGCTGTGGGTCTCAATGAACAGCTTTTCGTGAAGTTGAACATTTTATGTGAATGTGAGTGTGAGCGAGCAGGCCAAGAGGTAAGTAATTTTTCTTTTATATCTTTATTGAGTACCAGCACTTCGAATTATTAATTCTTTTGCAGCATTTGAAGTGATAGGAACTTACTTAAAATCAACATTTTCTGTGGTGGTACCTTGAGAATACTTCAAAAGACAGGGCAAACAGCTATTAATTTAAGATTATTGGGGCCTTGTTAAAAATAAATATTTGTCGACAGTGAAGATTCTGAACTTAAAATCAAATTACATATGTCAACAATTCATTGACAGGCCTCAACTAAGCTGAGACAGAAACATCTAGAAATGTATGTCTCAGATTAATTTTTTTTTGGAATGAAAACACTTATCAGAAGGACCATGTAGAACAGGGGTGTCTAAACTTTTTGCAAAGAGGGCTGCATTACATGTAGTGATAATATGTGGGGACTGGATTAAGACTTTAAACTAAAATGACATACCTTAAGAATGAGATACAGGCTTTTCCACAACATCACACACACACACATACATACATATATTATTTTTATTTTGTTATTTGTAAGAGTGATATTTTGTGGGAACAAATATGGTTCTATCAGAATTTTAACGAATTTAAAAATATGTATCTTATTCCATCGGTAGAAATTACTTACATGTCCACGTTATAGAATACATTTTTTTAAATAGTACTTAACTAAAAATAAATAAAAAGTGTTGAAATAGAACTAGAGCCGAGTAAGTTGTGTTAAAATTTTGATGTAAAATTGTCTAAAATTTGGGTACACTGATGCCACATTTATTTCCTTTTCGAGTTGGCCAAATTAAACAAATATATAGCTTTGATTTTTGCCATCATGCGTTAACGAAATTTTTACATCTAACAGCACATAACTTCATCTGCTTTTTGTAATCAATATCCAGGTTGGTAAACAATGAAAGATCAATTTTGACATCATTTTACGTCATCTGATTTTGTACTGAAAACAACACATAATATAGGATATTCTTATAAATATAACATCTTCGTTACAGAAAAGATACAGAGTCAATTAATTATTTAACGTGAGGCCGCAGGCCCGTCAAAAGTTAAACGCGGACCCCATTTTGCCCACGGGCTGGACTTTAGACACCCCTGATGGAGAAGTTCATTGATCTATCAAAGCTATGCTTCATCTGAACTGGATACAAATTTAAAAATGATAACAGCCGTCTTTCTTTAAAAATTCATGTACTTATCTAAGGATAGCTTTATATTGCGAGCTTTAATGCTTAAGTTTTAAGTAAAACTTCAAAACAATCAGCATGCATTTTAAGTGACTCCCAAATTAAGAATAACTGGATTTTTTATTTTTGGATAAAATACATCAGACTTTTTTTGTTGTTGTACAATTGACATTTTAACATATTTTTATATTAATTGTATTAATTTTGAAAAGTGTTTTCATTGTGTATATACTTTTTTTAGATCCCAAATAGTGATAAATGTAACAATGGCAATGGAACATTTGAGTGTGGCATGTGTAATTGTAATCCTGGGCGATATGGACGTAAATGCGAATGTGATGAATCTGAAATATCTAGTAGAGCATCTTTGGAGCAATGTCAGAAGTAAGTAGGTTTTTTTTTAAAGTAACATGCTCATGTACATAAATAACTGAGTTACTTTTATTATTTCTTATTGATTGGATGTCTGCATTGAATGAGTCTCATGAACAAACACTTTGCTCACTTGACTCTTAAGAAAATTTAAGTTTCAAACTTTTGGTAATGTTCTATGTATGAAAATTATATAATAAACATATAATCTAGCATCAAAATCATTACATTTAATTTCTCAAGGTTTTTAGCATGTAAACACTAATATCCTCATGAGGTACATGTAATTAATTTAGTTTTCTTTTTAAATGATTATAGTATTTTATCTTTTGTAAAGCCTGTTTAATTGGTGTGTGTTGCTTTTGACATTTTAGTGGGTTTTTTTTGTATAATTTGTGTAGCAAAAATGAAACAGTTACCTGCTCTGGTAATGGCGAATGCATTTGTGGTGTATGTGAGTGCTACACATTGACTGCCAACACAGCTCAAAGGTACAGTGGTGATTACTGCCAGTGTAATGATTACAGTTGTCCTGTTGGTGCCAATGGCCTATGTGGGGGTAAGTGTCCTTTTTCCAAATGAGAGAATACACCACTTGAGTAATTTGAAAAGTAATTATATTGAAAGGCTTTTAGGATTACAATTTAATTTCTTAGTTTCTTTTATTAATTTTAAAAAAATATTTAGATCAGGATGAGAAGATAAGTATGTTTAATCAGATTTCTCTGCCTTCTTATGATTGCATAAATCTGCTTAATAATTCTTATCCCATTGATGTAATCAGGGTCTACAAGGGGAACATGTAAGTGTGGTAAATGCGTTTGCATCAACAACTGGACTGGTGATGATTGTGAATGCACCTCTGAAACATCTTCTTGTATAGCAACTAATGAGGTTTGTCACTTTTACATGCACTGTGATAAACTAACCAAATAATTTGTAATTTTATATTTAAAAGTATTAAACAGGATACATCAATTTTTTTTTATGTACAAAAACAGTGGGGGTGTGAAGCAAACTTTCAGGTATTGGACTATATTTCAAAGGTGACAATATAAATAACTCATGAGGTCCTCTTTCTATAAAAAGTTTTAAGGTTTTAAATTTACTATAATTGCATGTTTTCTTGAATTCCTCTCTCTTACAGTTTGACTATTTTTACTAATAAATGAGTGCGGCTGGTCACTTTGCTTCTGGAAAATAGGGTTATGAGTTAAAAAACGTTGGGGACTTGTAAAATAATTTAAATTTGGTAATCATTGGAAAGTTGTTTGAGAACCTGTCAAGAAATTGAAAGGAATTATAAATTTTATTGAAAAAATTGAACTGAATTTTTTTTTCATATTCTCAATCTCTTTATAATTTTCAAACCCTTTCATTTGCAGGCAATTTGTAATAATGCAGGAACCTGTAAATGTGGCAAGTGTGTATGTCATAAAAACTCAACTTTTGTCGGACCAACTTGTGAAGACTGCCCAGTAAGGTTTTTATAGAATAACATTCTTAAGTAAATTCTGCTACCACTATTTTTTTTGCTAGGAATATTCAACTGTTTTAAAAGAATGTAAGAACTGATTCCAATTTACTAACTCTCTGTTATCTTTTACAAAAGACCTCTATTTATAAATGCATTTGACAGATAATTAATTTTTTTAAAACAACAATATAATATTCTCAGCCAACTTCCTGTTATTATAGCAAGGATATTTGATGGGCAGGTGTCGTTTGCAACAAATTCTTTAGTAGGCAAAAATGTAGCAATATATTATAAAATCTGTAGGTATTCACAGAACAACTAGGTAACATCTTTCAGTAGCGTTGAATCAGTACACCTTTTATAAATAGTCATTTAAACTATCAATCAATATAATTTTATATATAATAATGCAATTTATTATTTAACATTAACCTGCTAAAATCTTGTATGGGTCAATTTTTAATTTCATAAACAAATTTTCTAACGTTTACAAGGTTAGACTTCATGAATGAACAAAAATGTAACTTTTCTGTTTAAATTAAAAGCTGCTGAGTATTATGTCAGTTATTACTTATTGTCTATTCTATTATATAAAGAAAGTCATTTAAATATCTTAGTACTTGTGCAATTCAATCCATGCCCTTGTGTTTATCCCCAGACATGTCAACCTAAATGCAGTGAGCATATAGATTGTGCCCAGTGCAAAGCCCATGGAACTGGCAAGTACAACAGAGAGGAATGTGATAAGGAATGTGGTAGAGTTTCACTGGTAGACACACTTGAATGTAAGAAATATTGACATTATATTTGAAGTTAATGTAACAACGTAAACCAGAATTTTATGTGGTCTTCCTCATAATTGGATAACTATTAGCTCAGAGCCATAAAATTTTAGTGTTTTAAGAGTAAAAAAAAACAAAGCCTGGAATGAAAAATCTCATTCTCTTAAGTTCAAAGACAGAGGCTAAAATATTAACTAAAGTTCAGACATTGTTCAGTTCGGATACAGGAATGAAACCATTTTGAATTAATGTAATGAAGATAAAATTTAGTAAATTGATTTTGAGAAGTTTTAATTTTAATACTTTGTGGATGAACAAAAGATTCTCCTTACAGAATAAAATACACATATATACTTAATACTACATGAATATAATGTGTAACTATGGCTGTTAATGCCCTGTGTGGGACCTTGTTTTGCCCATTCATTATTTATAGTTTCTTAGTTCAGTAAAAAAAATTTGGACAAAAATATAATGAAAAAGTGACATTATGGTTCAATGCAGCAAGAGAAGTTGTTTTTTTTGTTGTCAGTTCTTCACCACCACCACCCCTACTTTTTCCCAGCATCATAAAGGATATTAAAAGTACTATACAGATTAAAAAGGGGTTTTCCCACCAAGCTTTCCCGTCTAAATGTCTGAGCATTTACTATAATGTTAGTGTCCCCCGCTCGCCCCAACTTGGTTGGGTGGGGAAGCTTTGCTGCACCCTGTTACTTTCACAAAAAGTCTCTGAATTCATTTGAAAATGCTGGCCCTAAATATAATGGAAAACTTCACACCTTAGTTTGGAGTGATTAAAAACAGGTAGAAATAACCCACCAAACTATGGTGGTGACAATATTGGAACTCAACATCTACTAAAGTTGCTTCCTAAAATATGTTGGTTAAGTAATGTTCAAGACTTCCAATTAGTTACTCTGTTGCAAATTTTTATGACGCCCAAGAACTATTTGATATTTTAATATCCCATCATTGTGACAAAAGATTAGTTGACGATATTTAAATTCCTGTAAAGAAAATAATTATAAAACATTGGCGGCTGGATTGCAAAGTCAATAGTGCACTCGCCTCACAAGCTTCACTAAGCTTGAGGTTGTGGGATGTAGCCCACGGTAAGCCACAATAGAAATATTAATGAATGACCATTGGTAAAAAGACTAACACCTACTTGTAGAGGAGATGGGTGCCGCCAAGTCTACCAAGCCCAGAGAAAGTTCTAATGGAAACACAACCATGAGGTCATGGGAACAAAAAATTATATTTAAAAAAAAATTATTAAAAAATAATATGCAACTAATGCACTAATTTTTTTTTCTATTACATACCAATTAATTATAAATATATGTATATTTATTAGGGCTGCAGAAATTAACTATTATCTAATCGATTAATTGTTAAAAACATTTGATCGATAAAAATTCAGTTAAAATTTTAAAAAATGTATATATTTTTTCAATTTATTAATAACTAGCGTATCACCTGTCAAAAATGACGGAAGTTTTCAGCTGAAATCTATTTATTTTATAAAAAAATAAATACGAAATATTAAACTTTCTGAAATGTACACAAAGTATTTTATAATAGGGGTTTTGTTTTTTGATTTTATAATTAACCATCATCAAATCCTCTTTTTACATTGATCCCTTTCCCAAAATTAAAATACATGTATGAGCGAAAACAATGACGTCATATATTATTTTTTACAGTGCATTTTTAATTTTGCACACCTTTTGATGCATTGGTGCAGTAATTTGGTTTTCCCTGCTTTCTAAAATTAGTAGCGTCACGGACAGACATTGCAAATTATATTGTTTAATTAAAAATTTTCTTTTCTTACATACTTTCCCCTCGTCTATATATATATTTCTCTTAAACGAGCATGATGAATGACAGTTGGCAAGCGTTGTGGGATGAAAAGAAAAAAAAAGGAGGGGTTGGGGGTGGCAACAAATCTTCTTGCGTTCACTTGCCGTTCAGTTGCGTTTTTCCTTCACAGAATAACATATGATTCGTAGTGTAGTGGTTATCACGTCCGCTTTGCACGCGGAAAGTCCTGGGATCAAACCCCGGTGGGAACACGTTTTTTTTAATTAAATTTTTTTAAATTTTTGTTTCTGCCAGTTCTTTTCCCCCTTTATCCAACATGACTAAGGCTGTTAAACGATAATCTGATTTGAAAGCGACAATCGGTTTTAAATTTTCCGAACCGATAATCGAATTTGATTGTGCCGGATTTTTGAAGTGAAATCCAGCCGAAGCCGGATTTGTAAAAATTGCCGGATTCCAAATTTGCTGGAGCCGGAGCTATAATTAATATATATTTTATCGCAAAGCTGGATTTGGCCAGATTTATGAAGCAAATTTCTTCCGGAGCCGGATTTGTAAATATTGCCGGATTCCGGATTTGCTGGAGCCGCATGCGAAATCCAGTACACCCCTAATTTCTATGAAGTCAGCTATAAAACGATAACTGGTTTCAAATCGGAGTTACATAATCGATTGTAGTAATAAAGGGGGGGGGGTAACAACAACCTCAGTGCGCATGTCTCCACCTTTACTTGCTATTTTTTCATTACTTCATGCTGCTGTTTGTGTCTGTACTCTCAACCAACCGTTCTTTGCACTGTCTATGATGAGCAAGACTGCGGCGTATGCTACGCCGCGGGTCGTATCTAGTATTATTATTATTTATTTAGACGTGCATATGTAAACAAAAATGACGACAAATGACAGCACAGTTAAATTAAGCATTTAAGCGGAAAGTTGAGCAAACATTTTATATTTAAGCTAACTGCAGATGGCAATTAAATCAGAAGAATCAGATGCAGTACACAATCATGTCTACTTCCAGAAAATGTAAACACTCTGGTTTGTCTGCTTGACTGGCTAAAGTGATGCCTACTTGCTTACTATAAAGTGACTGACAGTCGGTGTACTGTATAAGTTTTATAATTAAACTCACTATGTTTTTTTTTAAACTTATAGAAAAATAACTTACGTCAGTGCTAAAGTTTGAATATACAACATTTTTGTGTCAACTCTAAAGTTAAGTCATGGATTGTTGCAGATTAGATACCGCGGTCGTTCGGGTCCATATTTATGTAGTCGCGACCTAGGTGAATCGCAATTTATTGGCACTTAGTACAGATTTCAGTGTAACTTATTGAGCGAAGTATAGGATGCAAATAAAACATGTTTTCTTCCCTATAACTATAACATTTATTTAAAAGTAAATTAAGTTTATACTAACGTATTATATATATCAATACATATATATATATATTAAAAGAACTTTAATTACCAAAATTACAGAAAAATCGGTAATTGTTTTTAACTAATGCTTTCTAGTAAGCCGAATGTTAATTACAAGAAATCCGTATAACTTTTTTTAAATCCTTAATTACTGTTTTTTTAATATTTATGTTCATTTTAAAAGTTATTTCTTTATAAACCATTTACTCAGCAATTATTGTTTTTTTACTGTCATTTTTTTTCTTTCTTATTTCTTGCATAGCAGAACGAATTTGCTGTGTTACGTCACAAAATTTGGGAGCCATGGAATTACCGCAACTTAACCGATTTCGCGAAATAGCGAATGGCGACTTATTGGGATCTATAAATGTGTTATAATTAATCGAAATTAATTGATAACTTTTTTCGCCTATAAATCAAACAAAAATTTTTTAATCAGTACCAGCCCTAATATTTATATCTATTTATCTCTCTCTCTCTATATATATATAATTAAAGATAACCTCCATTAATATGTTTATGAGTTTGTATCTATCAACTCAAGAGGCATAACTCTTCTCACCTCAATAGTAGTGTAAAATAATCATCCCATCTCATAAATATTTTACTTTAAAGCTCAATAAGATATTAAATAAAACAAACCCGTAAAAACAAAGTTTTTGACTATAAATCCCTTATATATGAGACATAACTAACAGTATTGATTATTTTCAAACATTTACAGACTGACACCGAGTGATGTCCCTTGTCTTTAATAAATGGGGGTGGGATGTGAGGGGGTGTCGGCACGACGGTCGGCGTCAACACGACGGTTGGCGTCAACTCAAACTCACGTGAAACTGGAAGAAAAAAAGCAATAACAAACAGTGAATTTTGAATTACATACCTCATATAAGGATAAACTAAAAATGCATTAATTTAATTACGGTACGTTCGATCGATCTGAAATTTTGATACGATGCATTGTTAGGTCAGACGGGTCCGTGTGCCAAATTTCAGTTCGATCGGATCATGGGAAGTGGGTCATTTTTGACTTCTGTTTTTCCGCCCGCCCGCCGAGCCCAAGACAGAGAGAGACGGCCGCGAAGTTAATATAAGGGATTTAAAAATACCTACTAATCTGTTTTCCAGTTATAAATAAAACTTGTAATAGAAGTTGATATAGTTAAAATAATTTTATGTGGCTGATATACATGCATGGTTTGTTTACCTCTACTTCTATTAAAGAATTATGTAAAGCTGTTGATCTCAATGTTTATACATGTATAATACAACGTTAAATATGTGTTCTCTTTTTTATAGCTGGTAAAGGTATCAGAAACTGCGAAGGCATTGATGTAGATGGGTGCACATTTTTCTTTACCTACGAATACAGTGTTAATAATGATGTTATAATAAAATCACAAAAGACAAAAGGTAAGATGGTTTTCTAATTTATTTTGTAAAGCAAATCATTTGTAAGCTTTTTAATCATTAACCCGGCAATTCTTAATCTCAATTCATTTTGCTTTAAACTTTGCTTTAATATATTTTTGCAGACTGTCCAGCAGAAGCCAATATTGCTGCTATTGTGGGTGGAACTGTAGCCGCTGTGGTTCTTATTCCACTCCTTATTATTTGTCTTATCATTTTCATAAGAAATCGTAGAGATGCCAAGGAATATGCTGATTTTATGAAAGAGCGTGAGAAAGCTCGTTGGGATTCAGTAAGTAATATTAAATTTTCTTAAGACATTCATTCTCCTCATAATAGAAAAAAAATATCCAAAACTTTTGTGTGCATCATTATCTAAATAAAAAATGCATTTTTTTTCCAGGGTGGTAACCCCATCTATAAAGATCCCAAATCAACGTTTCAGAATCCAACATATAAAGGAGGAAAGTAAGAGGAAAAGGGAAATTATAGCAACCAGTGTTTATTTATTCCATGCTATAATTTTCTAGAAACAATCTAAGTAAGAGTCATTAGTAAAAAAACATTAACTTAACATATCTGACAGCACTGGGAAAAAGTAAGCAAATTATGCATAATGTATAGTGTTTCTGGACAAAAATTGGTATTAGATAATGTTTTTTAAATGTCATTTTTAAAAAAATGCTTGAAACCATTTTGGATTCTTTTTATAGTGATAATGTCAGCAAGTTCCAATTTTAATTATGTACCAATTTAAATTTTTAAAAAAATCTTGGGCATTACATCAAAGACTAAACATTTATTTGAAAAATGGATTTTTACTGTTTATTCATTTTATGAGTGAAGCAGTTAATGAAGTTTATGCAAGACTTCATACTTGACATTATGGTGCTTATGCTTATAATAATATATATATTATATTTAAAAACTGTTTTTATATTTAGTGAGCAAAAGAATATGTTGTGGAAGATAAGTTATATGAACATACATAGAATTCCTTGTTAGTACCCATGCTGAAAATAGTCAGAATAAAATGTTAGATTAAGCTATTATAAACTAACAGAAAAAAATAATTAATTAAAAATTATTAGCATACCTATTTTTTTGCTCATATGCCTTTTTGTCAAAGCTGGTTATTTGGCATTGTATTTTTGGTTCCAAGTTTGGGAATAATTTTGTATTATTGAGATTCTCATGATATTTTTTTGTCTAACACAAGGATGTCACATTCATTTATCATGCAGCGGTTCAGAGACTTGTGTTATAAATGGTCAGCCTGATTTTGCAATAAGACTAACTTTCACAGCAGCTAGTTTGTGATTTTGGCTTGTTGAAAAATGTCAGCCATGCTGTTAAATACCTCAAAAATTATTCTACTTTTTTGTAGCTTATACTTATACTCTGCATTCAGACTTTTAACTTGTCTTGAAGTTTATTCTCATAGCGCCTCTCTTATTAGGTTCCGCAAACCGGCACAAAATTTGTGCTTTGTCATTTAAAGCTACAATTTAGCTGCTTGTCACTCAAGGTTTTTCATAAATTAAAACTGATCATAATATACTAATAAAAATGGTATCATTGACTATCATTAAAAGGTATATTTTAAGACCTATAATTCTAGAACGTTTTCATTGATGCTGATGTAATTTTGATTATTACTACATTGTCACTTTAAAATTATTACGATCATGATTTTTAGCAGCAGTCACTCACGGGATAGTTTTTGAACCCCCTTCCATTCAATTTCCTGCCATTCATAGTGTTGTGCCCCAAAGTAGTGTACATGTGCAGAAATGAATACCAAACAGCAAAATACAAATTCAAAAGTAATCTATTTAAATTTTAAAAACTCAAAGCAAATTACGTTTTACTAAATTTACTATGTGATTTTGACAAAATTTGACGTTTTAATTAACACCATTAGAAAGCTCGTCCATATTTCTATTAAGATTTGAGTCTATTTACATTCCGTAATCACTGCCACATTATCTGTATCTCTACAAATTAGACACAAAAGTTTACTGCCAATGGCAGTTTTGAAAGGCTCAGTTTTCAGAATCCAATGTTCTCTTTATTTTAAAACATTGAAAGAAATGGTGCATTTACCAAGTTATTGATTGATATCGTGCCTAGATACTAAGCTAAGCTATCATTTAGGGAAGCTGCTAATTAGGGAATTTTATAGACACTTTTTATATCCCAGGGCCATTAAAAATATATCTGCCCAAATTTTCTGTACATCAGTCAAGAGCTCTCAAGTCTGATAAAGTTGTATGGTGGACTGGATGTGACCCGAAGACCTTAAGTTAGACACTTAGCTCATTATTTTGAAGATGTTAAGTCTGTAATCATTAGCTGGTCGCTTTCCATTTTCAGTCAGCTACACTCTTTAATTTTTCAGGTCCACTAAGGTAGATTTTTTTTAATGTGCAGTACATGCCGTAGTTAAGTTATAAGTCAGCTTAAACTTAAAGGGGACTGTAAACTTAAAAGGTTCTACGAATAAATTAGTAAATGTATAACATATAAACAGGGTATGAGTTAGCCTGAGAAAACATTTTCGGCAAACCCTGTTTATATGTTAAACATTTACTAATTTAAAAGCTTGGTTGCAGTCTCACCCCCCAATATTATGAAAAAATTCTTACGATTGACCTATGTACTATGAGATATTTTTATAATCTGTAGTTTATTATAACCTTGTGGTGTCTGCAAGATTCACATCATGTAGTTCTATTAGTATTAGTCAGTGATGTCTGTATGTTTGTCCCACTGTTGTTAGTTATTTAAGCTTTTCTTATTTGAAGCTTCATCATATCTCATTTTGAATGTTTCTGAAAATGTCCTGCTGCTACCATTCCAGAGGATTATGCTAGCTATGATACATATATTATAATTCAAATATATATTAATAAAGTTTTTGTTTTAATATAGTTATTTTATATTTATATTCTGCCAATTGCTTTTCTTTTTCAAATGCATTTTTAGTTCATCAATTTACATTATAACTGCCCTACTTATACTCTTGTATACAACTAAATGTACAACAAATATTTTTGTAATCCCATTAGCACAGCTGTTCTGTTAGTTTTTAAGTTAAAATTTATTTGATGAAATTGAATTGGAATAACAAAATGGTACCAATTTAATTTTGTTTGTATCACCACAGTAGTTGGTTTTGCTTTATCAAGTAGGATTATTCATTGATAAGAAAAGGTCTGATGTTAAAAACTTTTATTGATGTTAATGACAAATATTTTGTAAATATTGTTACTCTCTCCCCATTATCTTTCAATTTTCAATTGCAAGCAATATTTTGTTTTGAGAAAAATATATCTGGACTTAATTTGGATTCGTCTGGATCTAGCAAGCACTAACCTCATTTTAGGAAAAAAAAATTTTTTTTCAAATATGCAGTCTGTTAGGTTGTAAATTAAGGAGAAATGGTACAAATTATCTTTTTCCAACATTGCATATGTATACTTTCAATAGATCTGCACTACTGAGTAGTGAGTAAGGAAAGAAATTGTCATTGGATGTCAGATTATGAATCAGATTTAACAACTATGTATGATTAAATTAAGGCTCCCAATTATGAGGTGCTCATAATATGGAAAGTATTCATAAATAAATATTTATAAATAATGTGATTATATTTTTTTTAAATATAAAGCATTAGCAATGTTTGCAATAAAATATTTAGAAATCTCAGTCTCTTCACAAATATGTTGATTTATAAAGAGGTAATTTTGAGAACATATTACAGGGCACTGTTGAATTTAGTTAGTACCAGAAATGTACTGATTAGTTAAAGTTTTATATTTATAACCAATATAAAATATACAAACTAGTGTAACCCATCAAAAGACCATTATTGGTACATTGTATATCTGTTATGACATTAGTCCAAAACTGTAACCGTAAGTACTTTCCTTCAAAGATTCTAAGCATGGACACAAATCACAATAGCATATATTTTTTCATTACCAAAATTAAAATTGAGTAGTTGTTCAATTGCATTGTGATGTCATGAAGTGTGTAGAGCAAATCTAAATGCTTAATGAAGTAGTCATTGTAAAGCACAGGTTTCATTTAACTATTGTGTAAGTAAAAAAAATAAAAAAATCCAATCATTATTTTACTTAATTTTTTTAGAAGTGTCATGATTCTGATTGGCTTTTTAAGTTGACATGAATGTTTTGATATGATTATTAATTAAAGCAATACCACAAGTTTGGAATATTTTCCCTTTGAATCTCAATTCCTTTTTCAATTATAATATATTATTCAAATCTCTGTGCATACATAAGCCCTCCCAGTTTAACAACTGAATTAGTATGCATAGCCATGTTAACAGAAAGCTTTCATTGTCATTTCTATAAGTGTGCTGCAGCTGTTAGCTTTTCAGTATTTCAGAAGGGTAGTTACTGCATTTTCTCTAGTCTCTAAAGCATAGAAACCCACTTTATTTATTTTTAAACTGAATTTATACCAAATAAACATACCATATAAATTTATAAACAGGTGTGGCTATTCAAGTTATTTAACCATAATAAATTGGAATATAAAAACTTATGCAATATATAGCCAGTATTTTATTACACAAATCTTACACACATTTATTAAGACTTTTCACATAATCCCAAAAGTAACAATTACTGTGTTTTTTTTTAAAATTAGTGCAACAGTTCATTTTATTCTGTTACTTAAGGAGTAAAATGAAATTAGGAGAAGAAAAATCTGTGTTGAAAACTGTACAGGACACTATTTACATGAAATAAGTCTGTTCAGACTGGCTTTCTGTGTGATGAAACAAAACCACATGTATGATCCAATATAGACTCAAATGAAAACAAGCAACTACATCATGGTTACCAAAATAACTGCTGAAGAAATAAACAAGCCTATGTACAACATGGCAAATTATAAGGAGACAAAAATAGATATCTGTACTGTAACTGATAAAATACCTTTGAGGTACAATACTATCCTGTCACAGCAGACAATTATTTGCAAAGGTCTGTAATTCAAACTCAACAATTTCTGTGACATTTTGATTATACTAACATTTTTTTTCCTTCTCTGATGTCCTTGGGCTTCTCCACCCCAAGTAACACTAATATTTGTAATTTTGAATCCTTATACACAAAATCAGAAAAAATTAATGTTCTGATCTTTGGCCGACACAATCAACAAATTAACAACAAACAATATTTACAAGGAACTCAGCTAAAATATACACAACACAAAGTAGAATAAAACGTTTGGTAATACAAACACTACAAAATAAAATTTAATATGAAAAAATTCAGGGGAAAACGTCACCACCTTATCATACCATCACAACTACAAATTTTAAAAAATATCTTCAAGCTTGAAATTCCCATAAAATGGGGAATGTGTATTTATAAATACAGCATTAAAAATGAGCTGAAGGTATTATAAGGTTGGCAATAGTTCCTCAACCACACAACATAGGGAGTAATTAAATGAAACCCGGTGTGGAACGCGTATCAGCAGCTAAGTAGTTGTCTCCTCAATCTTGGCCATGACAGTTGGCAGCTCTTAGTGCTTTTTTAACAAGCTTGTTCAGTTGTTCCAGTACTGTGGTGCGCCATAAGATTTGGCTCCTCCGGCCTTTGTCTGGTTCCCTTGTTGATTGAGACCACGAGAGGTCGAGCTGTTAGTATCCTGAAGTGATAAAATCAAATAGTGTAAGCAATGTTTCATTTTCCCCAATAATTGATATTGAAAAGGGGTAGGTGTGTGAATATAATCATAAAATAATGTTAATGAATACTGTGTAAATTTTTAATGAGGCAAATGATGGCTGATTCAGATTTTTTTATGTCTTCACTGACTTTGCAGAAGAACGAAAGTCATAAGATTGATTCATCATTTCAACCTTTGCAGAAACTTATAAATTGAACACACTTTCCAGGCTAAAAAAATTTAAACCAGAGGCCTTCAAACAGTCTTAAAGACTGATTTGTCAATCTGGAATTCCACACAGGCCACCTAGATTTTGCACCATTTCAGATGTTTGTATCAAATAGAAGCACTTCGGGGAGGAATAATGAATGTTGATTATTAATTTCATTTATTCTTTGCATGTTAGCACATATTTTCACAATACCTTAACTCTAATAAGAGGTGGTGCAAAGCTATTTCAAGAAAACTGGAGCATGATAGGGGAAGAACAGAAAAAGGCAGGCTAAAAATTAGAAGTTTTTTAAACTATTTTTCTTCTATAAAAGATGATCATAGTTAAGTAAGAAACGTTTTACCATCATGCTATTTCAGTATACACTTTTACCTCAAATTGAAACAGGTGTTAGTGTTTTTCTCTCTGTAATGTTTATCGTTATCAAGATGAATATTTATTGTTTGAAGAAAATGCCACAATTTTACCCATAACTAGGATTTAAATCCATAAAGTGGTTTGGAATTCTGCTAAAAAATATTGCAATATACAGATATAAATAAAAAATCATTAGCAAACAAGATTTAAAATTAGTTACTGGCTTTGACTTCTAACTTAATAAAAAAAGTAGTTGATCTGAATTATATTAGCTTCATAAATAATACAGAAGAACGAAAGTCTTATTTTTACTCTCATCATTTCAACTACTTTTGATAGAATATAAATGTACAGTACAAGGATTTTTTTAATTTTAAAAACATATGCTCAAATATAGATATTACAAAAACATGTATTTTAAAATTGCAATCCGCAGAACCATAAAATATTACAGCTTTACAAAACAGTAATGGCTTAAATTTTAGCACGAAAACCAGGTAAAAAATAATTTTAAAAAGTACAACTCACTCCATAAACTAGTTATTTCACTGCTAATGTGAAATAAAATTAAAAATTAGATCTAACAGTAAGCAATCAGTCATATCAAGCGCTATAAGACTCAATTCAGTTTCCAGATGTTTAGAGAAAGTTAAAATGGTATTTGTCTTTTCAGTATTTACTATAAAATAAATCTTATTTGATACACATCAATTTAGAAAATTTCCAATGTCAAAATTAGCTTTATTTTTAAATCCCTTATATTTAACTTCAGTCTTGTCTGTCGTGGTCACATGGTCCAGCAAAAAACAAAAGTAAAAAATGACCCACTTCCCAGGATCCTATTGAGCTGAAATTTTGCACATAAACTTTTGTCACCTGACAATGCATTCTATCAAAACTTCAGATCGATCAAATGTACTGTAATTAAATTAATGAATTTTTAGATTATCTCTATGTATCATGTAAATGTTTATGCTAGTCTATTGCGCGGTGTGTATTATATTGAACATAATCAATACTTTTAGTTATGTCTCATATATAAGGGATTTATAGTCAAAAACTTTGTTTCTATGGGTGTTAAATTAAAAATTAAGTTACTTTCATTGATAAAAACTGATATTGCCAACCCGAGGGCTATACAAAATTTTAAGGGGAGATCACAATTTGAAAGCATTACCTATGACCATTGATTAAACTGAAAATTAGTTTCAATGAAAGAGTGATGTTTCTAACTTTGGATTGAAATTTAAAAAAAAATTAGATTCAGGAAATTTCCTGGATATCTAGGAATTTCAGTTGGTTGAACTGATTCAGTCAACCTAATAAGTTGCCTTGTATTTTGAGGATGGCGAATATAGGATAAATTTTGACAAATAAATTTGCTGAGCAAAAAAAACCCATGATTTAAAAAATATAGCAAATCTTTTATACTTAACTACAAATGTAAGCAGAATTTTAATATTAAACATCCAATGGCTGAGTCAGATCAAAAGTGTCTTCATTCTTTATTTTTTCAGAAGAACGAAAGTCATAAGATTGTTTCATCACTTCAACCTTTGCAAAAACATTTCAAGTTTTTAAAAGATCTACCCTGCTCTTGTGAATAAATTACTGACCTGTTGAATAGGATGGTGCATCATCTGTGAGTGAGCCTGATGTGCTGCCATGACAGGCAAGAATGGGGCCCCATATGGTGTTGTGGGTGCCCCCATAGGCCCTGCCTGTGTGGCTGTAGCTAGCGGCAAACTAAAAGGTGGAGGAGTTCCACCATGGTAACCCTGCTTGTCAAATGCCTGAGAATAAAAATGAATTTGGAATTCTTATAGTTTCATTAACCTTAACAACATAAATTATTAAGTGTATATATATATATATATATTTTTTAAATGAAATATTTATTAAGCGAAAAATAGTAATTGCCTCTATCTACCAGCCACTCAAATTATATATATTTTTTAATTGAAAAATCCACTATAGGTAGAGACATTTGTATTTTCCAATCCAAATCTATAATTATAAGCTTCCTATCAATAAATAATAATGAAAGAGAAAAATAGGAAGTAAAAAAGCCTAGTCTAACCTGTGTGTGAGTTTTATTATAAGCATTTGGTGTGATCTCTGATGTGCCAGCTCCTGAAAAGGGACCAACACAGAGAATCACATTTAAAGCACGTGTAAAATCATTGAGGAAAATGTATGATAATAACATATGATATCAAGACAGCTGGAAAAAATATATATTTACCCAATCCTTAAAAAAATGTATGATTTGGTGGTTCTTTACAGTTAAGCTAAAAAGATATTGATTGAAAAATTGGGATTCAAGAAAAATTGCTCGCATCAAAGATAATTATAAAAAAATACTTGAAAAAAATTAAGAGTTGAATTGTTCTATTTAATGCAACTTTTTCCATATGTCAATAAAAACTGAACAAAACATCAAGTGTAAAGTTTAAAGTGACTGGTAGACATACTTGTTCCAGCTGATTTTCCAGTGCTTGAAGAGCTGCCATAACCAGTTTTCGAGAAATCCTGGGCTTGATTTAACTCATCATATCCTGACAAAAAAAGTTACTTCCATTTATTATTTTTAAAAATTTATTAGCACTTTCCCCCAATTCAAGCGAACATTTAAAGACTTAATTTTTTTAAACTCAATTTTGTCTATAAAAAATCCATTTTTTTTCCCTAGTTTAAATGTACTTGTTTTTTTTAAAATACTGCCGTAATGAAGTTGCATTTAGCAAAATTTTATTTAGTGATTGTGTATTGCCTGCATCTAAGATATGATGATTGTATATTGGCAATACCTTTAGTTGTGTACACATGTGAAGCATATGTCTTTTGAAATTGACTTGTAGGAGTCGTACCTGCATGAGCTGCTGCATTGGTTACAGGAGGTATCTGTTAAATAAACAAAATAATTTTATTAAATTTTAAAATTGCAGAATCCTCCCCCTGCCCCTCTAAACTTTTTTTCTAAATGCTAGGTTCAATTATTCAAATTACTTACAGGAAACACTGTAGGGTACTGTATACTTGCAGCTCCAGGAAACATAGGTGGGTAGTAGTATCCATAGTGAAAATTAATAAGAGGTTGTTGGGCAGAGTGGGCATTTTGAGGTTGACTTGTGGAGTTTGGGCTCTGGGCATCTACACGAGCCATTTTGCTGGTGTCAGCTGAAGTTCCTATTGTGATGAAGAGAAATATAATAGCTTACAGTTTAAAATATAATTCCAATATGTTAAGAAAACTTAAATAAACGTTCATGATTGGTCAGAATCTGATTTTTTTTCTTCAGAATTAATACAGAAGAACGAAAGTCATTAAATTTAGATTTCATCAAGCCAACCATATCCTTTTTAAATAGAGCAGTTGCTAAGACAGCTCATTTTTAAGGACTGGTTAACCATTTAAAAAAGCGGTTAACCGTCTGGTCCGTATTTTGCCTGAAGTTTTTGAGAACCAACAAGAAAATATACCAAATTTTCACCTTGCGACGTCTGATGGTGACATCAAAGCGCCTTTGATGTCACCACCACTCGCGTTCAGCTTCTTGCCAGATGCCCGTCAACTCAGCGAAATTTAAGTATGTGTTAATTAGCAGTCAATTTTTAATTTGTATATATTACAATGGCATTACATCCGAGGTTAAGACATTTGATTTCTTCAGGACCTTTTCTTTAAAAAAAAACCCACTGGTTAAACCTTCCATATTAGCGAGGTATTTTTCAATAGTTTATAAAAAGAATGCAAAAATTTTACACCGCCTTGTCCATTTGTGTAACTTTCTTGTGTGATGCACATATATTCGGCGGATTAAAAAAATGGAACATAAATAATATTAAAACTTGTGATCTTACAGAGTAAACAGTGATAATACTGGATTTTTTTTTCAAATGCTAAATTATTCTTCAATTGTCAACTTTCCGCAATTACTGTATTTTGCGGGCATAAGTCAACCATGCACTATTTTTCCTGTTCAAAAAGTTTTAGGCTATACTCGACTTACCCTTCTTCAAACACACATGAAATAAAGTGTTTAGAAAATACCAGATGTGACGTCTTAGTAATTATAAGTAAAATGATCTAGACGTGTATGTACTTAGCAGGAAAACTGTCACTATAAGAACGAACTTTAATTTGAGGACTGGTTAACTATCCAGTTTCTTCCTTACATCTAGCAAATGACTCTTGTAACATAAAAATAACACTTTCGGTCTTGACTGTCGTTTATCATTAGCCGAACTAGACAGTTATGACGTGTATATTATTTATATACTGGAATATTAAGAAGGCGCTTTGATGTCACCGTCGCTCACTTTTTGGCTCTCGTATGCTGCCCTGCATCTTAACCACAGCACAACAAAAAAGAAATACCAGGTAATAAGCTAATACGAACAAATTGAAGTTATGGTCAACCAGTCCATTAAAATTGTTTTAAAATTTTATTATCTTCACAAGCTACTTTAAAATTATAAAAAGCTGTTGATTGGTACCTGAAAAAGTTGTTAAAGGTTGCTGTTGATCCCGACCAGTTGGCAATGCTGATCCACCAGGTGCAGAGAAAGCTCCAAGATCATAATAGCTACCTGTTTGCTAATGCAATAATTTTTATCTTGATATTAATAGTTTTAAATATGGATCACTAAATATCTACATATTTGAATTGAAACATATTTTAAGAAAATTAACAATAAATTACGTTAAATGCTTATTTCACAATGATTTAAATACAGGAAGCTGTATTACTTGTCAATAAACAGATTAATTATCTCTAAATTGGTGTGATTTATAAATGAATTTATTCCAGAAATTCTAAAAAATATTTCATTGTACAATTTTTGAATTTCAAACAAGAAAAGTGGAAAATATTGTTTTTTTACTTTGTTAGATTGGAATTGAACACCCTGGGTTTAAGAGTTGTAGCATGTCCATGTTTTATGAACACTAATTGGTATTGAGTGGATATAATACATTTACAAGTTCAGTCTCTAAAAGCTATGGATTTTATGCAATAATGAGATTTCCAACTAACTTATTAACGTTTAATTTGACAAAGCGCGGTAATGCGCGCCTAGCCTCTATTACCAAAGCGCGCCTCAATAGTACTCTTTTTAGAAACGAAATCACAGAAAGTAAAAACTATTCAGTGCGGGATAGAAGATACATTCGACTTCTGGCAATGGTGGCGATTGCCTTCGCTCGTGTTTTCGCTTGATTCGCGAAGTTTCGGGGTAGTTTTTACGTGTCTTTTTTTTAAATGTGATTCCGCTATACTTTTTTGTAAAAATAATAGTACTAAACTACAGGTAAAATAGTATTAACTCAAAATGGTCTTTTGGATAATTTTAAAATAACCATTCTTATCCTAAAAGATGAAGTCAGTATGACAATAACATTATAAATACATTTACAGCAATTTTTTAAATTTCATAACCTGTCGATCGCGATACGGGAAATCCTTACAGGACTGAGGCGGAAGTTTACTGAAAACCTTATGGGGCTTTAAACGTTAATAAAAGTTTTTAAAAAATGATATTCCTTTTTTTTCTAAACTTAAGTCATTTATTTGGTAATATTTCATTACAAACCAATTAGTATAGATAAGGTATTGAGTTTTCTATAAAAAGAGGTACACATAAGTGTTGTTCAAAACAGACCTGCCAACGCGGCACCCCACGGCGCTGATTTAAGAACTACATACTAAATAAACATAAAGTAATAAGTTAAATCCATTATCTTTCTTTTAATTTTAAGTGTCTACAGAACACCACAGAATACTGAATATGTTTACATTGCATTCAGATACACAAGAGAATAACCATTTTTCCACATATGAACAGAGGCTGCATAGACTTCAGCTTTCCAGCATTTCCCTAGTGGCCCTTTTGAACTTGTCTAACAGTTCTTTCATCAATTGAAGATAGCTTTGCTTTCAGTTAAATATTAGTTTTTTAGTTAGAAACTTTAGAAAGAATATCAGTCATCTGAATTAACTGAATTAATGATTGCCCTTATTTCATTGTAATTTTTTCTAGAAACATTTCTGGCATTAAAAAGATGGGCATTGGAAAAATATTTATTTCTTCCAAAAAGTAAGGTGGTAAATAAAACTTTCGATCTCATAACTGAATTTCCTATTCCTTCAACAAAGTAATTGTTAACAGATGTATATTCACTACTTTTACTTTACTAATTTATCAGCAGTTGTAATTTTTGCATTAAACTATTTTTATTGTTATTGAACCCACCACTTTCAAAAGATAATTAGCCCTGGAACAGATTGCAAATGTTTCGCCACGGGCCACAGGCGAGTGTTTTTCCAGATACTGATACTGTTTCGAAAACGAATGTCTGAATGACGTCTTTTCTCTATTTGTTTAGTTAGACTAGTCTTAGTACTAGTGCTAACACTCTGAAGCTAAGTCACTGGAAACACGTTTTTAGCAGCTTTCCTTAAAATGAATCCATTTTTTTTAAAGTCACAGAACAGCTTAATTTTTTTTTATTAGGCTGGTAAAAGGAATAATGTACGATTGGATGGCCAACAAAGACATAGTTAGAGATGGCGGTTCGCTTGGATAACAGAAGTACAGGAAAAAACCTAGGAAGTGGCATTTTGATTTTCGAAATACATCACCGCCATTATTAGCCTTTTCTTTTTATAATTTTTTCGCATTCGGATTTTTGAAGGGTGAATTATTTTTTTTTGAAAATCGGAAGATTAAGGGTCTTATCGGAATTTCATAAGCCTGGGTAAAAAAAATCCGTATAATTCCGATAAAATCGTGAGGGTTGGCAAAATTTTAAAAATAAATTCTTAATATTCCAATTACACAAAAAAAAAGAATTTACCAAGGGCATTCTCTGTTGTAGAAGTTGCATATCAGCTTCATAGCCATACAATGGGGGTTGCATACTCTGGAAAATGAATCAATGTTCCTTAATAAAAGTTTGACATTTAATTACAAAGAATTTAAGACAAAATAAAAGCTATGTGAAATCCCCAAAAAATAATTCTTTATTAGCACTTAAGAAGACTTACATAAAATGGAGGCATAGTGCTCTGGCCCATTATATACTGTCCCATCAAGGGAACACCAGGTGGCAAGTTAGGTGGTGCCTTACCTATGAATAAATAGGTGAAGAAAATTAGAAAGAAACCATGGACATCATTGAAAAATCCTTTAGAGCAAGTGATCTGAAGAATGCATTCCCCCCCCCCTCCTTACAATCTGGGTTACATTTTTTGGAGCTTAAGGCTCATTTCTGACATTTCTTTGCTCACTTTTTTCCATACTAAAAGTTATCAAACAATTTTTAAAATTTTCACATGCCTATTAAAAACCCACTAAATGAATAGTGGCCCTAACAAGTATATTTTATGGAACAATGGATACATCATCATTATTGTATTGTATGAAAATAATTTTTATGTATTTTGTAGGTTGGTATTCTACAGAGGAATTACAAATTTACTACTTAACTTCTGAAGACTATAATCCAAACCAAATTATTTAAAAGAGCTAATATTGTCATTACTTCCACGTGGAATATCTGATATCTCAATGTTTTCAAACTGATCAATTTAAAACAGTATGATAACTAAGTAACTGTTTTCTTTGCAGCTTAAACATTTACCCTCCACCAGCTTCGAACAAAATAGCAGCCAAAAGAATCAGGTGAGTTTATGCTTAAGTATTCACCAAACCAGACTTAAAAACATCTCTAAACATGGGTATAAATGAAAATAGAACACAAAATCTATGTAACGAACTTGACTAATAAATAGAAAATAAAGCTGAACAGAAGACAACTTACTTGTTGAAGGCATGGAAGTTATTCTTGAAGTGGAAGTAATTGATGTTGCTGTAGATGTGGATGAAATTGTTGTAGTGCCGGTTGAAAGTGATGCAGAGGTTGTTGATGCTGGTATGCTCAGTGAAGTAGAGACTGTTGTCGATGCATTTGAATTATCATACTAAGGAATAAATTCAAGTTAAAAAAACATCAAACCCATTTTACATTTAGATAGTCTAAAAAAAAATACAATGTTAATGGAATAATTACATGAAAATTTTGACAACTTTAGAAAGTTAACATAAGAAAAATTATCCCTTAGTTAATTTCTATGAAAGTCAAGCTGTCGTTCACACCTGCTGCAATTAAATTTTATTTACAGTGACTAAATAAGGCTTTTATTAAGCCTTCTGCTCTGGGTTAATTAAGCAATATGTTGGCCTGTCGCATTGTTTTTTGCTCTCTAAATAGATTTAAAATCAGGTATCAACAGGTCTAAGCACTTGAGAAGTTCTTGACTGAACATTCTTTCTCAAAATGTTTTGAAACATGTGTAAATGGTTACATTTATGCGTGTTATAGATGAAATAGGACTACACAAAGGAAATTAAGATGTAATTGCTGCAAAGCTTGTATCTTGCTCATGTTAATAAAGAAACATTGTCTTTTTTTAACTTCATATCTGAACTTTTGCACTATTTAAAATTCAGTTTATGAGTTAGGCTTAAGGATTCTCCCTTAACTCAAAAGACAATGTAATATACAATGTTATTTGGTTAGTCACAGTAATTTCTCAATAAATATCTCCATTCAGGACTGCATGTGAACTTTTTCATTCAGTTATATACATTTTAAGGTTGTTATCAGTTCACCAATCTGAATAGTGAGACCGATCTTGTTTTGTCTGGACCAGTTAGCCGTAACTTCATCAATTCGTCAGCGTATTACCCGGAGTTTTTGTGTAACAGCACCTTTGATGTTAAAAATGAATGACACGGAGATGGATTGCGTTTCTTTTGCTAAATTTGGTATATTCCTTAGTGGGTTTTTAGAAGAAAAAGAGTAACTTTTAGGTATTTAGGTCTTAATACCAGTAAGGATAACTTCCTTTTATTCATGGGATTAACATGAGGATCAATTGCTAGTAGTCACGCACAATGGAGGATTTCACAAAGTTTTTGAAAATTATGTAGATGTTTTGAAATAATATTGTCATCTATGGTCATAAGTTAATATGGAGATGCGCATTTTAATATTTAAATTCTGCTGGCTGAACTTAAGCAATCATTTTTGTTGTTGAAAATCTTAGATGCTGCCATAAGTATTAATAATTTTTACTTATTTTGTTAATCATTAAATGTAAATACTTATTTTGCCTATTATCAGAATTTTGATTCTCTTATAATTCATGATTATATCTCGTTCAAATAAACAGCCCAATCACATTTGTTGCTCAATAATTTGCAAGCCATTGTGTATTGACAGCATACATAAATACAAGTCTATAACATTTAAGAGAATGTTTAGAGAAATCATAAAAATGTCTTCCGTATTTCTAAAACATATTAAACACTAATGGAAAAATATAGAAAGGGGTAAGGTTGTTAACGGTTAACCGGTCCTCATTTCAGGACCGGTCCTATTTAATCAGGATAGATTAACCGCAACTTCAATAAGCCCCCGAAACTTCAATAAGCCCCCGCAACTTCAATAAGCCCGTAATAGCTTTTTACCCCGGAGTTTGTTTTTGTTGTGTTAAGCGACGGTGAATTCAAATCGCTTTCTCCCTATTCCGGTATCTAAATAATATTACACGTCATCACTATTAGTCTACTTCGCCTACGGCTAAGGAATGCTTTTTTTTTAAATTTTAATTTGCTTAGTTGTCGAGGCACTGTACAAAGGATTTTGATGTTTATATAAAAGGAAGCCTCTTGCTTTGACATACCAATACAAGACCGCGAGAAGAGACACCTTCCCTCCCTTCCCCCACTGTTATACATCTACAGTGGGTTGGGGGAAGGAACATTTTTCTTTTTAAATTGAGTCAGAGCATGCCTTGGAAAATGGCGAGTGTAGCTCAACCCCACCCTATTGGGTGGGTGGGGTGGGGGATCATCGTGTGTGCGGCAAAATTCAATAATTCTGGCAAGTTGACGAGTGAAACATAATATGGTATTTGAATAAATTCTCTTATTATCACTGTTTTCTCCGTTTTATCAGGACTTGGTATATTAGCTTATTACCCGGAGTTAATTTTTTGTTGTGTCACGACAGAATTCCAGAGCCAACACGAGAGCGACCGTGACATCAAAATCAAAGTGTTTTCTTAATAATAATAATATTCTGGTCTATAAATATAAAAATACACGTCATCACTGTTTGTGGAGTTTGCTAGTGACCAATTTTTAATTTAAAAAATGTATTCGCTTAGTTACCGAAGCATAGTACCAGAAGTAACAGCGCTGCGCAAGCGGGCTGTAACGTCACCAGCAGAACTGGCGAGGCGAATATTTGATGCCTTCAGCCTTCCCATGTTGGTTCTAAAAAAATTAAGGGAAAATACGGACCGGACAGTAAAACGGGCATTTTAAAAAATGATTAACCAGTCCGTAAAAACAAATTGATAATTGACAATTGATAATATGCCGTTTTAATACTATTATTACATAAAAATTGAATATCATTACAGTTTAATTCTTTGTTCGGAATTTTTTTTTAATACGCTGTTTTGACAGCAACACTAGAGTCGGTACATAACGGGCTCTTTGATGTCAAATCAAACGACGCGATGGGAACATTTGATCCATTCTCTTGTTGGTTCGCTAAACATAGTATAAATTGTATAAATACGGAGCGGTTAACCGGTCTTTTTTTGAAAGGTTAACCGGTCCTCAAAAACGAGCGGTCTTAACAACCTTAGAAAGGGGTGAAAAAAACTGCTTTTTCTCAACATCTTTACTAGTTAAACAATTAAAGTATATAAAACTAGATTGTGCTGTGGCACCCACTTTTTTTTAAAAGCCCAACTAATTTGTCCTTTTTTGATAAATACGAAATATTAAACTTTCTGAAATGTACACAAAGTATTTTATAATAGGGGTTGTAGGGCGCCTATGGCGCCCACTTTTTTTGTTTGTCAAAAGCCCAAGTAATTTATCCTTGTTTGATAAATACGAAATATTAAACTTCCTGGAATGTACACAAAGTATTTTATAATTAACCATCATCAAAACCTCTTTTTACATCGTTCCCTTTTCCAAAATTAAAATATGAGCTAAAACAATGACTGCATACAATTTTTTTTTACTGCAGACTTTATTTTAAATTTATTTTGCGCACCACACGGTGCACACCTTTATTAAAATATAAGATCAAAAAATAACAACATATAATATTTTTTGGCTGGGCTATTGGTAGTCAGTTCCCAATAGCTTCTAGAGAGCTATTGGTACTCGACTACCAATAGCCATTTCCGGTTGTCGCTATTGGTAGTTCGCTATTATTAATTGTTAATAAAACTACAACTAGGTGATATTCTGAGTTTGATGTAATGTTTGAATGTAAAAAATAGACAACTAAACCTAACCTTGACCCTAAAACTAAAAGCTCCAATTTAATTGTAATTATAAGAATTTTAAATAATTTATTAGTTTCAGTTCCTATATTAAAAATTTGTTTTTCTATTTTAATGTAAAAAATAGACAACTAACCCTAACACTGACCCTAAAACTAAAAGATTTAATTTAATCGTACATTAATTATAAGAATTTTAAGTTGATTTCATTAGTTTTATAAATTTGTTTTTCTATTTTAATTTAAAAAATAGACAACTAACCCTAACCCTAAAAGATCTAATTTAGTCGTAATTATAAGAATTTTTGTAAGAAAAGAAAAAAAACTATTAGGCTCAACCGAAAATCAAACCCATGACTGTTCTAATTCAGTTCACCAGTCCAACTCTCTATAATGAGACCAAGGATGTTTGGTACATTAAGTGAATTTTAAACGGCTATATTTAGGGGTCTACCGATATGCATTTTTGCCGATATTGCCGAAATCGATATTACCGATATTTTTTTGTGCCGATATGAGTATTTGTTAGGACAAAAACCAGCGGTCTTATTTGATGACGTCAGTCTTAAATTTATCACTCGTAATTACTTATATTTTATAATTTAGGGGTCTACCGATATGCATTTTTGCCGATATTACCGATATTTTTTCCCGATATGAGTATTTGTTAGGACAACAAAAAAAACAACAGCGGTCATATTTGATGACGCCATTCTTAAATTTATCACTCGTAATTATTTATATTTTATAATTAGGGGTCTACACTCTACCGATATCCAGTTATGCCGATATTACAGATTTATTTATTTTCCGAAACGAAGTTTCTGATGTGTTTACAAGTTCCAGATCATAGGACTCATGACAAAACGAACCGTCCTTTATGAAAATGTACAAGCAAAATTAGGTACTGCTTTTGAAACTTCAACTTTTGACTAATAATTATTAATTCTAACCAATAGTTTAATGGCTTTTGCACACTGCCACCTTTTATGAATGAAACAATGAGAACAAAGCAATAGTAATAGAGTGAAATGAGGTTGAAGGATGAATGGTTGCTAATGACAAGTCTGCACACGGTACATTTTGTTATTCCATACGAAACTAAATGTTTTAGACATCTGCGATTCTGCGTGCATCTTTGCTATTAGAGCAATTACATGAACATAATGTTTACGTGTTATACATTTATTAGAGCATTCACGGTATACTTGGCATCGGCACTATTTACACAGTATTTCCGAGCATTCGAAAATCAGCCCATACCTAAAAAATATCATAGCACATGGCACACTGTATCGTGGCTGTAGATATTAATACTAGGACTCTTTTGGCTATTTCAATACCGGTATCGGGATCGATATATTAATTTGTCGAGATATTGTAAATGTAAATGATAGTTGTTTTTTTTGGGTCAAAATATGACTTATTATGAAATATCGGTGACGTCAATATCGGGACCTTTACATGCTACCGATATTGCCGATATATCGGTAGACCCCTAGCTATATTAGTAGCTATTAAGTGTTCTTTTAATCCCATTGGATGGTATAAATAACTGTTTCCCAATAGCCGCAGGGACCTGCTATTGGTACTCGACTACCAATAGACACTCCCTATTTTTTTTAGTGCTAATCAACACACAAAGATTTGTTAAAACTGCTATAGACTGTTGTACATCGTTCCTCAGTGTTACACAGCCATCCAGTGAGCCAGTGACTTGGACTATTATTTTATTTATACTTTCAAGGTAATTTTGCATCACATAAGAAATAGGATAAAACTAATACTCTAGCTTAGGAAGTACGTACCTGAACTGACTGATGACTATCAAGAGTAGAAGTATCCTTTAATGTCATTTTGGAAAGACTTTCACCCAGCTTATTCGCCACCAAAGTTGATGGCTGTAAAGGAGCTGGTGTAGCAGTGAAGCTCTGCGAATTGTAATTTGTATTGGTCTGTGAACTGGCAGCCTTCAATGTAACCGATTGGGAAGCAGTGGAAAAGGTGACACCAGTGCTTGATTGAGTCGTGGCTGGAACATTTTGTTGGCCCTCTCTATGGTATGATCCTGCAGATGGTGACTGGTATGAACTTGACTGAGAATATGATGATCCACTGGTTTGTGTTGCAACTGGGTACAATGAACTACTAGGTCCACCAGTTTGATTAGATGTGGGATAGTTTGGCTGTGAGGGAGGATGTGAAGGGAATGAACTGTTGTTCTGATAACCAGAATACTGGGACTGTCCACCAGTAGCGTAACTGTTTTGAGCTCCAGCAGAATACTGAGATTGGTGATTTGAATGGGGTATTGGAGGATGGTTCGTTGCCCCTGATGAGGCAAATTGAGCCTGTCCAGACGAGTATTGACTCTGAGAATTGTTGTATTGTGGAGGTTGGCCAGCAGAGGGAAATTGACTGGAATTAGGAGGAGCTGCAAACTGATTCTGTCCACTTGAAGGGTATGATGACTGACTAGCTGGATATTGTCCCTGGAAAGCTGAGCCTTGTGGAGGCTGAGAATTTGTTGTATGAGTATATGTCTGAGTTTGAGATATACTTGAGGCCTTCTGGTGAGTTTGGTAAGGAGGAGCATATCCGTTTGCTGTTGGATAACTTGAAGTCTCAGTTTTGTTTTGAGGCAAAGAACCTGCAATTGAACGACGGTAGCAGTTAAGTTGTTTTAGATAATTGATTTCATTAAGCATAGTTGAAAAATCAATAAACAGCGTCTTATCAAGACCGGCCTATGCAGCCCAGTGGGCCACACACTTATTTTCTATTACAAAATCTTAATTTTCACTTTATCTCTACCCAGAATGGGCCCCGCACAATCCGTTTCGCATAGGGCCCCCCAATTGTTAAGGCCGGTCCTGAATCTTATTTAAGCTTAATTAATAATTTTAAAAATCAATGTGAGCAATAACGAACAAATTGTAATAATACCTGAGTTCAGCTTCTGATTGATTTGCCCAGAACGTTGCGACATCATTGGACTGGATTTATGCTCTAACTGAAGAAATATGATTCACATGGTTGAAATAAATATTAAAAATTATTTAATTTCATTTGTCTTTAAAAGTTTCTCAGATGTACTTTTGAACTGATGATAACATAACATTTTCACTATGCACCAACAACATAATATTTTAAAACTATAACCTTATTCTGCTCTCTGTCTAAACTTGGATTTTCATTCTTTGGTGGAGAAGCAGTATAGACAGAGTTGTGAAACACTGTTGACTGTCTACTTGACTGTTGAGACTCCATTGTAGTCAGGCCTTTATTTGATCCAGCAGAGGGGGATGATTTTAAATTTGACACCATTGTACTTCCATCACTAGGCTTGCTTACATGAGCTTGGCCCAAATGGTTAGATATCACAGATGATGAACTGAAATTGAATAAAAGGGATGAGCAATTTTCTTTGTGCTAAGCAGACAAAATATAAAAATACCCCATTTTACTCTTTTGTAGGGAGAATAATAAGTATTAACTCTAATAACAAATACTAGATACAAAATGATGTGAAAGAATAATGATTATATATTACAATTTAACAAGATAAAATTTCAGGAAGCCTCTCTTTGTTAAAAACATGCCACTTAAGAAGTTGTAGGGTAGGGGGGAACGGCAAATTTTAAATGTGGGAAGTGCATCAGAAGTTCATCCGCCAGGAACTGTCAACATTTTTTTTTAAAAGCATACCCATTAGAGGTTGATGATGTGTAAGTGTTAGATACTTCTACATCATCATTGCTTGTATTGAATCCAAAAGATTCTGAACTGAAGTCTATTCCAAACTGCAAATCCAGTTGTGGATTTCTTGGAATATGTCCAGGCATTTCCACAGCGGAGGCTGGAATCTGCATAAAAAAGAATTTGTTTAGCCTTTAAATATAACCTACTTTAAATTCTAAACTTCAAGTTTTTTACAGGGCTGTCAACAGGAACTTATTGCAGTACTAATACCAGGGTAGTAAAATTGTGAATGGCTACCCGAAATAACACAGTTGCAAAGGAAAGTAAATGCCCCCTGTAAACAATGCAGCTATCTGCCTGACTCCAGGCAGCAGTAAGGAGTTACAGCGCAGCAAATTTTGATAATATAACTTTCCACAGAAAAAAATGAATGCTGCACAACTTTGCACACCAGCTTTTTTTTGCCACACAGATCAACGGAACTTTGAGGAAACATTGTCACCAACCCAAATCAATAACTTCTTTGTTACACACACAAAAATTTGTTAACCAAAGCACGAACATTTGAGATCTATCACAGAATTGTTATTTTCTGCCCATGAAGGCAGACCAATTAGCACCATGCTTTGAGTAAAATACCCCCTTTACGGGTAGCCACAAGTTGGGTAGGTAATTTTAGAAAATTTGACACCTTTATCTGTTATGTAATGATTGGCACTTAATAAAATTGATAGCAATATCACCTCACAAAATCCTTTCCTATATAGAATAGTGTTATACAATTTTTTTAAAATATACGGGATCATAATTTACTCAAAGGGTACACGCCAGTACCTTGGATGGAGGTGGTAATTTTGATCTTTGTGGCTTAGGTCTTTGTTGTAAGCTAGCACTCATGCTAGTTGGGATGCTCATATTTTGCTGCTGCTGTTGCATCACAGAAGGAATCCTGGATTGTACTGGGGGCACTTGATCTCTGTTAGACTGCTGCTGGGAAGACAATCCTATTTGAGATATGCCTTGAGAAGCTGACTGTGATATTTGAGACAGCTGTGTAATAGTTTGTGACATCGATGATTGAGATCCTTGCTGTGACAGATTAGCTAAGACACCAGCTCCCCCTTGTCCATGTCCAGTACTTTGACTAAGAGATGACAAGCCAAGGGTATTGGATGAGGATTGTTGAGGCATTGTAAGAGAATTTAAAGATACTGGAGGTCTTGAAGAACTGCCTATCTGAAAACAAGAAGAATTATAAATGATTTAAAGTCTGATCTTGAAATATTTAACATGTATTATTAGTATGTTGCCATTTTATGAATAAAATGGATGTTGTCAAATTCATTTCCATTTATTATATTAAAAAATGTGAAAGTTAAACAAAAATTTCTGAACACATTCAATAATTAAAATGGTACACACAAGGAAATGAGATAGACTCTGCTTATACTGCTTTTTAAAGAAACGAAATAAAAACTCAAATGAGTAATTAAACGCAATTTCCAACAAGGAGTTTCCGATTTTTTATCAAGGGAAATCATTCTAGATGACATTTAAGTCGATTCAAATAAGTAATTCTGAAACTAAACACAATATAACCTCATGTCCCCTCACGCTACATCACACCAAGAATGTGTCAATATAATGCGCACCGTGCAACAATCTAACATTAGCATTCACAAAGTGGGAAAAGCCCATTAACTATCATTCTAGATTACATTATAAGTCATTTCAAATCAATAATTATGAAACTGAAAATAACAATTGCCTTCAAAAATTGCTTCTTAAATTACGGGAGTCGGACCAAAAAAGATTTTTGAAAAAATTCCTTCTCCAAAATATTATTAGCTATTGTTGAAAGTTTTTTTCAACCCAATAGATGTTATGGTTGGCGAGAAATTGACAAAATACAGATATTTTTTAGGGATTTTTTGGGGTTTCCAGGAAATCCAGTAAACCTTTTTGGTATTTTTTAGGCCGTTGCACATCCTTGGGACCTCCTTAGCATATTTGATAAAGACCCGAACCCTCTATCTGGTATGATTCAGGAGGAGTTGCATGTGCAAGCGTTACATACATTTCGAATCTATAAACGCAATTTTTCCAAGGGAAATTGCGTTAAAAACAGGAATGACCCAAAGTAATATAGTCACTAGAAACCGTTAAACATTACATTTAAAGGGAACACGTTTATGTATAAAATTTCTTCCTAGGGTACAATTTAAAACATGAATTTTTAATAACGACTTTAAGACAGTGTTTCTCAAATAGTGGGGTGCGCCCCCCGGGGGGGGCGAGGTTCGTTTGACCGTTATGTAGAGGTGTACTTATAACAATTTTATAGACAAATGATACTACAGTCGAACCCACTTACCTCGAGCTCGGTTAGCTCGACCACCCCACTATCTCGAGGTTTTTTATTGGAACCGCCAAATTCTCTCTTTGTCTTAGCATTTTTTCATCGGCTAATTCGATTTTTCTAAGTCGCCGAAACCTAATACCTCGAGCACAAAAGAGGGCCAAATTTGCAACTCAACGTTGCTTAGCTCGATTCTCGTCGGTTCGCCCAGCAATGCATTTTTAGTTCAAAATAGTGTTGACATCTCGCTTTCTACGAGACTTCTGGCTATTGTGTGATTCTACGAGATTTCAATAAAAATTACCGGATGTTATTATCTTCTTTCTTTTTCGATCCATGTGTGAATTAGATGTATTCACCCGAGGTGCCCGTAAATCGGCGTTAGTGATCTTTAATCCGTCATTATTTCGCATTGCATGTTATATTATTATTAAATTTAATTCATTTTCTGATGCATTGATCATTTTATTTTTTAAGATAAACGAATATCTTTAGAATTGAAAATAAAGGTTTGTATCGAGAATCGATGGTGGTTTTTATTACTTTTTATATAAATAAATAAAAAATTATTATTCTTTTAAAAGTTTGTTGTTGCTTTGTTACCAGTAAGATACGTGAATTTGACACTAACACGCGCGTGACGATGAAATCAAATCATTTTCTTAATATTCCAGTACATGTATATAATATTATTAATATACACGCCATCACTTTTGGAGGTCGAATTCTGATAAGGAATGATTTTTTAAAAATTCGCTTAGACATAGTTGCCGGCCGAGGTCTAACACACAGCCCACAGCGTGCTGTGATCAACGGTCAAGGCCACAATAGTCTTATTTATATTATTACAAGACTGAGGAAATTCAAGAGCGTTCTGATAGTAACATATATCCTGCACGTCAAAAGCATTAAACTTAAAATTACCATATTGATATGTTTAATTTTTTTTTATTCGCTGATTCGACGGACTAGGCGAGGCGTAAACTTAGGCGAGGCGTAAACTTTGACCTTTTAGCGCATGCGCAGACAATTATAAACTGGTAACTTATTTTTAATTAAATGGAATCGAAACATGACAGAGACGTAATCAAAGTCCTTTACTTCGGCATAAATATATATATATATAAATTCCAGATTAGTCATAACTTTTCCCGACTTTCAAGGCTGAGAAATTTTTTTAAGAATTCCCGACTTTTTCCCGTTTTCCTGAGTGGGAAACATGGTTATATTTAAATTTTAAACGGTCCTTAAAACGAACGGTCATTACAACCTTAGGAAAGAGTGAAGAAATATTAGGGTTAATCATGTACATAAAGAAATTTCAAGCACATGTTAATATTTTGCCGCCAAACAGGTTTTTGTTTTAACTCGATCATCGGTTATGTCGACGACATTTTTCATACCCAACGCCGTCGACTTAACCAGTTTCGAATGTATTTATAGCCGTGCGGGGAGGGGGGGCGCGAAAAATTTTCTTTCTTCCTGGGGCCTGACAGAAAATAATTGAGAAACACTGCTTTAAGAAAACTTTTATACACTTTGGAAAAATTTTCAGAAAGGTGGTCCAATAACCTCGTGTGGTTGTAGGGGGTTCTAATGTTTCCATTAGAACTTTCTGGGGACTTGGTAGACTTGGTGGCATCCATCTCCTCTCCAAGGCAGCGGAGGACTTATTAGCAATAGTTATTCATTAACATTTTTATTGAGGCCTTAACATGGGCTAGATCCCATGCACCTCAGCTTGTGAGGCGAGCGCACTATTGACTTTACTTGTAATTAAAAATTATGCAATGTTTACAAGTGACATATATTTTAATTCAAAGAAATGGAATGAGAAACCAGGTGAAATTTCTTCATGTGGTTGAACAAACTAATGAAATCCTCTAACAAACAAAAACAAAAAAAACTAACCCCAATGGTATTCTTGATTGATTCTGTGGCAGCTTGGTTAAATTGTGTTATATATGCATCCCCTGTTGGTTTGCTATAGTCGGGTGCCTTGGAAAACTTTGCTGACTCAATAAATAAGCTTCCAACATCTAACCTGTTGAAACATACATGTTTAAATTAAAAATATCTAAAATATATAACTGTATTCAAAATTTGTATGCTGAAACTAGAATAACCTAAAAAGAAATATTAAAAACTTTTAACTAACGGTACTAACCTCTGTCCCAGGGAACTTGGTGCCTCACTCAAGACAGGTTCAGCTTCTGGAATTTTCATTTGGGATGGAGTGAAGACCTTTGTTTCCTCCAGCTTTTAATGAACATGAGAATATATTAATACACATTTTTTATTTTAAAAAGTTATTTTACAAGAGAGAACATTCTAAGGACTAATATAGTAAATTAAGTTTAGGGCCAAGGATTAAAATACAAAACAATGATATTTATTTAAAAGCTAAATTTTCAAACGTCAGTGACTATCTTTAGTTAATTGAAATAATTTGTATGCAATACTTTAAGTCATAGCGACAAACTAAAATTATAGATAAACACTACAAGACTTGTGTCATTGGCAATATAAAAACACTGTAAAGCAATAAGCTTCTTTTAATTATGATTCCTAGTGAATGCCAGTTACAAGATGGTAAATTAAATTTAATGAAGCTGAAATGGATCATGCTGATCAGTTGAAAAGTAAGTACCCAGGTCAACCAGTCAAAATTCAGACAGGACTGGTCATGAACTTTGGACCATTTACCGGTAACTTTAGTTATAATTAATATTAAAACTCATTACTAATACTATAGCTTTGTTGATTGATTAGTTAAACGAAATATGATCTACATAAATTTCCAATTACCCCTTCTCAGACCGCCTACTTTTTCGCAATCCATCCTTTAACCATTAACTTCCCCTAGCCTTGACATTAAAACATCCATATTATCCCAACGCAAGGGGAATAAAAAAAAACTATTTAAGTTCTTTTACAAAAATCAATGCACCTCACTAGTTTCAAATCTAATTGGTGTAAAAAAAATATCAGTGTGAAGATAAATGAATTACCTAACAGATGATACCAAATATGTATGGGTTTGTTTAGAAGTAAAATAATAAAAAAATCATTAATTTGAAAATATGTAAAAAATGCAATTTTAAAGGATAATTTCTTAACATTTATTGATAAATTTTAACCTCAGTTTAATTGTGCATGAAACTGAGCAAAACACATCTCATCACAAAGGTGTGTGTGACACAACACACATCCAAACACAGTTTTAGGTCTTTTATTAGACTCATAGCGGATATTTTTCTGGCGACACTGAAAACATTGTGGGAGCCGAATCCTGCGATGCTCCACAGAAGTTCCAGGAACAGTCAAAGCCCCAGCAGCAGGGACCTCCACCTGCCTTCTTTTCCTTGAAGAGCCTTTCATTAGGCTACCGGCAATGTCCATATGAAAATTTAAATGGGAAACTGGCTTTGATGTCGGGGGGCGTGACATGTTTTTGTACAAGATGTATGCGTTCAGCACGCCACCTCAATTAGAAACCATAAGCAGCATCCTCACCACTTGTGACTTTATCTGCCAATAGGGTAGTATGATCTCAGCTGATCATGTCTGTCCACACATCGTATAGGCAGGCAATTTGTGGACACCAAACATCATATTTATATATATGAAGGTTTGAATGTCACGGACTGTGACAGGGGTGAAATTGTTTGCATTTCTCTGGGCAGCATACAAATTCGTCTGGTCAGGAATAATTTCAATTAAATTATCAGGAAAAAATAATTTTAAAAATTCTAATGGCTGCGACTGATATTCAATGTTTACATTGTCAAGATTAGGCCCAACTCCTGATGTAAACATGTCAATTTCCAATGGATTGAGATTAGCACTCCAGGGAAAAGTCTCGGGTAGGAGTAGCTTCATTATCGCTATCATCACCTATCGAGTCGTTGTCAGTGCTCTCGTTTTCAAATTCACTGTTAATTACACTTTCAAAAGGTGTTTCTCCAATTCCATTTTCAATGTCACTTTCATTTGAATCGCTATCACTGTCAGAATTGTTTGAAATATTGGACACTGAAGGCTGAACCAAACTTTCCAAGTATCTGAATGCCATGCTTTCAATGTTGAGATTCAAAAATGTGTAGCTTGCGTGTTTCTCAGTGTATTTCGTTCCACTAAAAAGGAAGAGGAAGTAGAGCTTTTCTACTTTCCAACTATAGCTTGTCCACCATTTTAAACCAAACTTTTATGGTCCAATACATCGTTTATTTGCTATGTGTATAAAGTCGGCGATGGCGGGCTACAGCAGGCATACGGTATAAAACGCTATCGGGCGATGGCGGGGGATACGGGAAGTTACTGGTTAAGCACCAGATATTTTTTTGCGAACTCCCCGTGGCCCAAACACCATTTTGGATTGAATCAAAATTTGATAGGTTTGCAAATTATTTTTTTTTAAATTGTTTAGTTTTTATTAATTGATGATAATAAAGATATCTGTGCAGAAATGGATAAGGATTTTAAAAAAAACAGTTGTTTTTCTTATTCACACTTTTCTTTCATGAATAAATACATTAATTAGACAAGGATAAAAATAATTCTAAAAATAAATTATAGAAATAAAGATGTTTAAGAAAAAGCATGAAGCTTTTATTTATGATGATGAAATCGATGACAAGAGACAATTTTAAAAAAGACACGCTCGGGCCACAGAAAGAAATGTAGGCTGTTGCAAAAAGACTTTGATGAATCATCAATCAAAAGAGCCTCTTGTAGACTATCAGTGCTAAAAAGTCTGAGCCCATTTCTTTAAACACCCACCCATACTTTGCAAAAAATGTATTAAAATATACCAGTCACTTAACAAACCAACAAAAATATGTATATCCTTGTATGAAATTTCATATCAAATTGAATCAAATGAGATATTGGATTAGAATTGAATTTTTTAAAATGACTTCTACCTTAAGAAGTGTGGTGATATTTGTTAATGTAGCCTTTACCAGGCAGAGATATTTTTCATTTTCTATCTCCGCCAAGAATTTTGATTTACCCAACATCTCAACAGGAAAAAAAAGTTAGGTTATTTGATGATGATTGTATAATCTATAGAACAATTAAATCAGAAAAAGATAGCAAAATTTTACAAAAAGACTTAGATGAATTGATAAAGTGGGAAACTAACTGAACATGTCTTTCCACCCAGAAAAGTGTCAACTGTTAAGAGTAAAAAAGAAAAAGAAACAAATAAATTCAAAATATTACATTCATGGAAAAGAACTGACCCAAACTAAAGATGCAAAATACTTAGGAGTCTTAATAAATGAGAAACTATCATGGAATCCCCATGTCAATGCAGTTATTAAAAAATCAAACAAAACCTTAGGCTTTATAAAAAGAAACTTTAACAAATGTAATAGAGATATAAAACTAAAATGCTACCTCACTTTGGTGAGACCTGTACTAGAATATATCATTAAACCTTGAAACACTAGAGGATAGAAGAACCAGAGCAAAGTAGTAATCATACATAAAGCAATTAATTCTAATTTAGAAATACAACACAAAGATAACTTAATACAACCCTCAGATAGACATAAGGATAAAAACACCTTTCTTATTCCGTATGCAAGAATACATACAAATTTTCGTTCTTCCCGTCCGGAATACGGGCGTGGAATGAGTTGCCTGAAGAAACCAGGAAAGCCAACTCAATCAACATTTAAATCTCTAATAAAAATGCAGGACTAATCACAAACCATAGATAAGCGTAGGACGCAATAATCTTCTGTATAGAAGGAGCGTCTGTAAACAGATAAGATTTTCAGGACAATTATCTGAGATATTAGTGAACATATTTAAATGAAATTAAAAGCAAAATAAAGAGAATGCAATCCAGAATTATTCAATTTTTTTACCTGAGGCAACTAAAGTTTATCCAAGAAGTAACATATTTACAAATTTAATGGTTTCAATTTTCCATCATATATGAAAACACCATTATTTACACAAAACCATGACTTTCCATTTGGAAAGAAAATAACTAATGATAATGTCACACTTTAAATCAATGCAATGGTAGATAAAGTAAAAGCAGAGAATGCCTCATTATCACTTGAAGAAAAATGAAAAATATAAGGTAGCAGTGTCTGTATGGCTACTTTCAGCTGTAGTGCCCAGTAAAGGGTTAAAGTGGAGAACCAGTGCGTACAGAACATATGAAATGCAAACTTACAGTGCCAGTCCATTGGTCATCCTCATTGACCCAAGTGTCATTATTCCAATTATCCCAATCTGGAAAAATTATGTAACATCCTATTCAATATGGGTGGTAAATAAGTCTTAGAAATAACATGATTTATAAAGTAGCACACTATTTACTGTTCCAATGATTATTTCTAAAGTGATATCAAGTGCATCATATACATATACATGCATGTTTATTTTATATATAATTGAAACCTGGTGAACTATATCTGTTAAATATTTTATCTTTAAATCCATTTGAAACCGAATAGCAGCAATCACTTTGGCTTAGGAGTTTTAAATTTTTTTAAAGTCTTTACCCACACTATATGATGGGGCTAGCGGTTTGAAAAACTTAACCTAACTTTAATTTTAAAAAGCAAACAACAATGATGAAAAGGCATAGATGACCCATAATATAAAAAAACAAACACAGCAAAAAGAAGCTAAGTGAAGATGAAATGTTTTGAACCATTGAGTAAAATATTTAATATATACCAGTGTCTTTACTTGTGTTGGTTTCTGCAGTTTCATTGGTCCAGGTATCTATTTCAGGCCCTTCAACTGGTTGTGAGTTATTTTTCTCAAACCTTGGTACACGATTAAAGCTTCTGTAAGAAAATATTTAACACTTTTACATTAAAGATTTAACAATACACTCCTCATACTGAGCTTATAAACCAAATTTAAAAACAAGGGCTCTACCGGAGATCCCATAAGTAACAAGCCAGGGCAAATAGCACTTGATTTCTTTGTTTTAAAAAAATGTGACAGGAGAAAATAACCATTACAAGGTTCATTTTGCCTTAAGCGCAACAATGACAAAGCAACTGGATACAATCACAGAAAACTAATCCAATGCAATTATAAAAATAGAAACTAAAACTGGAGCAAAACACGTTTCCACTACTATAATTAATATAAATTAAGGGACGTTAGCCTAGGGACGTAAATGGTACCCGTATCAGACAGACTCGAGCTAAAGCCATTAGAAAGCAGTATGTACTGGTCCAGATTTAATTTTCTTTTATTAAAAATCCCTTTGTTAAAACTTAGTATTAAAGTGCCAAATAATATTTAACAATTTATGGAATTTACCCATGGATCTGACAAACAAAATGACCAAGTGGTGCTAGAAGGTTCTTTTTTTTTACCCGGTAGAGCCCTTTTGTGAAACATACATAAGATCATGTATGATATAAATATTTTAATTACAAAGACACACGATTTATTGACTGGTATATATAAAATATGGGAAAACAAGTAGATAAAACAGACATAAATCTTTTAAAATCATATATTTAATCTCAAACCAAAATTGCACCTATCAAAGGCCATTTGTTACTTAACTTTAATAATTTGATTGTAATTTAATCTTACACTGAATCTCCCACTAGAGAATACCTGATAAATTCCAATGACTCAAATACAATAAAAATACTAATTTGTAAGGTTGTTAACGATTAACCGCTCCTCAGATCAGGACCGGTTAACCGCAACTCCAATAAGCTTATTACCAGGAGTTCGTTTTTGTTGTGTTACGGCGATGCAGGGCAGCATACGAAACTAACATGAGCGACGGTGGCTTCAAATTGCTTTCTCCATATTCCGGTATATAAATAATATACACGTCATCACTGTTAGTTTAGTTAGTTTCCTATGGCTAAGGAATGATTTTTTTTAATTTTTAATTTGCTTAGTTGTCGAGGTACTGTACTAGAGCTAACACACAGTGCGCGTTTGATGTGAAAAACGGTCACGGTCAAGGCTGTTACTATTTATGTAACAAACTATTTATATTACGAGTCATTTGATAGATGTAGCAAAGATACCGGGCGATTAATCGGTCCTCAAATTCGAGTTTGGTCTTTTAGCGAGTTTTCCTGCAAGTCAAAGCCATTTGACGTAAGATTACCACATTAATATCAAAACTGATATTTTCTTTTTAAAAATGTAATTGTTATGCTTTGGAAGTGGAGTACGGCGAGTGTAGCTCAAACCCTATTGGAACAGGAAAAAGATGGGGAACGTCGTGTGCGCAGCAAAATTCAATAATTCTGGTGAGTTGACGATTGAAAAAATAGTATGGTATTTAAATTAATTCCATTATGTTATCACTCTTTACTCCGTAAGTATTATAATTTTATTATTCTTATATTTTAATTCGCGAGTTGACCGGCATCACACACAAGACAGGTAAACACGACGTCCCACCGGACAAGGCGAGGCGTGGGTTTTAAACTAAGGAAAAATACCTAGCTAACTAAACCGAACGGTTTAACCGGTACTCTTATTTAGAGCAGTTAATCACGAGTCTTCCAAAAAAATTGACTACAAACCATCACTGTTTACTTAATTCTTTGGAAGATTATTATAATTCGCTCAATTGTGCGCATCGTGAAAAAGACCTGAACGCAAGCGGGGGAAGAGGACTTTGATGCCATCATCAGACGAGGTGAGTCAAAAACATTCTCTCCCGTTGGTTCTCAAAACTTAAGGCATATAGGGACTGGCGGTTAACCGGTCCTCAAAAACGAGCGGTCTTTACAACCTTACTACTTTGCACAATTATATGCTTTACTTCAAATAAAGCCCACAAACACTGACATTTTAAACAAAAAGCACCTAAAAATATTTTAACTGTCATTTTTATTCTTCTTTAAAATCTGAATAGATCAAAGCACAATAACAACTAATACCTGTTATCTCTATCAGTGCTGTTGTTGAATCGCCCACGACCACTTCCACCACCTCGCTTACTACCGAAGCCTATAAAAATGTTAAAAGCAATTTCTTAATTTAAATGAACGTGTTAAGCTATTACAATAACAAGAAAAGCTTGAATTTAAAGGAAATTAGGTTTTAAAAAACTTCATCTCTTAAATTATTGAAGGAAAAAAAAAGAAATCACAACTATGCAAGTAATATTCAATAAAGAAATTTGCAACTGGTAATAAAATTTTAAAACTTAAGTAAACCAAAACCTATAAGCCGTAACAGAAAAATCGACAAATCAAAACCAATTATCACTGTGTTTAGTACATTACCTCTTCCTCGTGGTCTCCCTCGATCACTTCCACTACGATCACGATTTTCATCTCCCCTGTCGTTGTCCCATTCCTCTGTATTTTTATCTTTGCCTTCTCTGTCGCCAAAATTACCCCTTTCCCTGCCACGTCCACGAGCTAGTCTAGGAGGGGGGCCTCCATTGCGTCTTCCTCTCCTGGGAGGAGCATCATAACGCTCTACTCCCACATCTTGGTCTTTTTCATCTCTGTCCCCTTTATCTTTATTGCGACCCTCAAAGTTGTCATCCCCAATATGATTCGATCCATCCTTCTGAGTCGAAACTTTTTTTTTCCGCTTCCCACCTTGTTCACGCCATTCACCCTGCTTTAAATGTTTTTAAAAATAAAAATAAACAACGATGTTATGATTTAAGCATGCAAAAATATGATTCAGAAACTTTGTCAAAGACTATTTCCTCTATGACAACAATGTTTACTATGACTTTAACGGTTAAATATATCTTTATAATAAATTAAATCTAACCTGCTTATCACCACCTTCAAGAAGCATATTGACAGCTCTATCAGCATCATTTTCTGCATCATGGAGAGCTATAACAACAACATCTTCACTTTTACCAGTCAATTCCATCAACTGAAATTTAAATCATTATGGTAAGAACTCTTGGTCTTTTTCAGGAATAAAAAAAATTAAATTGCTCCACTCTTCCAAAGTTATGAATTAAAGTAAGTGTCACAAATAGTGCACTGATTGAAGTCAGTCACAGTCTTGGCAAATAAAATTAGTTTTTTTGTTGTAACATTCATTTATAAAATATTATTAGAAGTTAACAAGTTGTATATTGACTTTTTTTAAAAAGTTTCATAGCTTTTGTAAAATTTATTGAAAATCATATCAAGAACTCATTGTCTTGACAAGATGAATTTCAACATTCTTAAATGTAGCTCAATAAATAGATAATTTTTTTTAAGTATTAAAAATGGCAATTGTTGGACACCCCCAACCCCTAACATGCACATTTTGTCCAATGTTAACCTGAAAAATTACTTAATTGAAATCACTCAGATTCAACTAATGAAACATTACTAAATAAAGCCTTCAGTGGGTAAAACTCTTGTTATTTAATGCAGTCATATTAATCAGCATTTATACTTCAATAGATTATATACTTCAATTATTATGTCCTCGGGAACAAGGAAAGAAAGAATGCAGATTGGTTTGAGGCCCACTGGGTGACAATGAAGCCCGTGACAGAGACAAAGAGAAGAGCCCTATTGGCCTACAAAGCTGCCCCAGGACCTGGCACACTGCAATGTCTCAGAAATGCCTGAAACACAGCCCAGAAGACTGCACGTTTTTGCGCCAACGCAAATTGGGTTGACCTCTGGAAAGGCATTCAATCTGCTGCTGATCAGGGAGATATAAAAAAAAATGTACGAAGGCATAAAAAAGGCCACTGGACCCACAATCTCCAAGTCAGCTCACTCAAGTCAAAGACAGGCGAAATGATCACAGAATGTGACAAACAGATGCAGCGTTGGACTGAGTACTACCTAGAACTCTATGCAACACAGAAGGTAGTATCTAACTCTGCTTTAGAGAGAATCCCAGATCTACCAGTTCTAGATCACCTTGATGAGCCACCGTCAATAGAGGAGCTTAGTATGGCAATTGATCATCTGAGCAATGGGAAGGCTCCAGGTAACGATGGCATTCCTGCTGAAGTCCTTAAGTACGGCAAGCCAGCTTTACTAAAGCCTCTGCACGAGCTCATATGCGATTGTTGGGAACATGGCCACATCCCACAAGATATGTGAGATACCAAAATAGTCACACTGTACAAAAACAAAGGTGTTCGCAGCGACTGCAAAAACTATCGAGGCATATCCCTATTGGCTATTGTGGGAAAGGCTTTTGCCAGAGTGGTTCTTGCACGCCTGCAAATTTTGGCACAAAATGTTTATCCGGAGTCTCAATACGGTTTTTGGGCTGGCCGGTTCATGGACATGATTTTTCCCACTCCGTCAGCTGCAAGAGAAATGTCGGGAGCAACAGAAAGCCCTCATTGCCTTCATAGACTTAACAAAGGCCTTTGACCTAGTCAACAGCAAGGGCCTGTTCCGTAAACCGAAAAAAAATAGGACGTCCCCACGGCTTCTTAACCCTTTACAGTCCGATGCGCTCGAAACATGCCGTTTTTTTTCTTTATGCCTACAGTCGGATAACGACAAAAGCGCCCGTTTTAAGGTGGTTTGTTTAGTTTCGAAGCACCGCGCATATCCGTTGCGCATTACTAATCTGAACTTTACTGAAGGAAGCCTCGTTTTTTATGTTTATTTTGATACTAGTTTGAACGAGGTGGGTTGAAGGGCTCATTTTCTACAATTTTTTTTAAAGTGACGATTTTTCCATTGGAAAAAAATGGTATTCAAAGTGATGGACAAAATTTTGAAAGAACTTAGGCCTATTGGGGCGTCTTTATTTAGTGATTCTAGCAGTGATAGTGATGAATCTGATATTGATTTAAATTACTCTAGTGATGGTGAGGAAGACGATACAGTCGAACCCACTTAACTAGAGCTCGGTTAACTCGTCCACCCTATTCAGTCGACGTGTTTTATTGGAACCGCCAAATTCTCGCTTTGTCTTAGCATTTTTTTGTCATTTAATTCGATTTTTTAAGTCGCCGAAACTTCATAACACGAGCACAAAAAAGGGTCAAATTTGCCACTTAGCGTTGGTTATCTCGATCCCCATGACCAATCGCCAGCTTTTGAAAATGTTAGCTATGATTTTTTATAACCAAGGGAAGGCACCAAGTTTCTGCCTCACCAGGGTCTGCTGGTGACATCACAGCCCACTTGCGTTTAGCTCTCAGCGCTGTGTTGCTTCTGGTACTATGGCAAAACCAACAAGGCCACGCGTCAAATTTCAGCCTTGCATGGTGTGCTGGTGACGTCACAGCCCGCTTGCGTTCAGCGCTGTGTTGCTTCTGGTACTATGGCAATCACCAGCTTTTGAAATTCTTAGTTATTTTATAACCAACAGGGCCACGCATCGAATTTCAGCCCTGCATGGTGTGCTGGTGACATCACCGCCCGCTTGCTTTCAGCTCTCAGCGCTGTGTTACTAACTTAAATCGCCAGCTTTTGAAAATGTTACTTATCGTTACCACTCACCATCTCGGCTTTATAACCCCGGGGTTGGTCACCGATGTAAACAATAGCGACTTCTACATATGGTTTTATATAGATAAACTAAAAATGCATTAATTTAATTACGGTACGTTCGATCGATCTGAAATTTTGATACGATGCATTGTTAGGTGACACGGGACCGTGTGCCAAATTTCAGCTTGATGGCTTCACGGGAAGTGGGTCAATTTTTACTTTTGTTTTTCCGCCCGCCCATGAGACGGCGGTGGGCGGTGAAGTTAATATGAGGTATTTAAAAAAGTACGTCACCAGCGGCCGCGCGCGCGGCGGCATGGCGGGCAGGAGTAGATGAATTAGTTATGTGAAAAAAACTGCGCTAACGCAACAAAGGGTTATATTTAAACTGAAACGGTCCTTAAAATCGAACTGTCTTAACAACCTTAGGAAAGAGTGAAGAAATAGGGTTCCGATACTCCGATATGATGCCGATTAATTGTCCCATCACTAATTAACGCACATCATGTACATAAAAAATTTCAAGCGCATGTTAATATTTTGTCGCCATATTGGTTTTCGTTTAACTCGATAATCGGTTATCTCTGTGCCATTTTTCATACCCCAACGCCGCCGACTTAACCGGGTTCGACTGTAATAGTGACATCGATGGAAGTGGACCTTCAACTGTTACTGATGATCAGATTGACAATGAAAGGTCCAGTAATTTTTCTGAAGTAAATATTTTGCCATTCATTGAGCAATCAGGCCCTCATCATAATTTACCCGATGATGCCGCTGCATATGACCATTTCAAATTGTTTCTCCTGACACTGTTTACCAACACGTGGCAAAACAAACTAACTTGTATGAGCAGCAGTGTGCTTTGAAAAATGGGAAAAATGATGCATACTGGCAACCAGTTTGCTCCAGTGATATAAAGAATTTTTTTTATATCAACGTAATGTTTGGCATTCATGACATGCCTGAGGTGGATTCTTACTGGTCCCTAGATCCACACCTTAGGGTTCCAGCTGTAGCCGACATCATGTGAAAAAACAGATACAAAAAAATAAACCAATATTTACACCTGAACGACAACAATAATTTTGTTGCTAAGGGCCAGCCAGGTTATGACCCTCTTTTCAAAATTAGACCCTTGACAGATATAATTGAGGAAAATATTCACACAAAAAATATTATCCTGGGAGAGAGCTCAGTATTGATGAGGCTATGATTAGCTTCAATGGCAGATTGTTTTTCCAACAATATATCAAAGCCAAGCACACTCCATGGGGCATCAAAGTTTGGTGTATTGCCGACCCTCAAAATGGGTACATGCATAACTTTCAATTTTATGCTGGGAAGGTTCATGATCCTATGCCACATGGAATAGGCCACCATGTAATATTCAAAGTAGGAAGCCCTTACCTGGATAAAGGGCACCATTTTTACTTTGACAACTACTTTTCCAGCGTCAAATTAGCAGAGGATTTGCTCACTGCCAACACCCATTCATGTGAGACCATACGTACTAACAGAAAGGGTTGAGCACTTCATAAAAAGAAGATGAAAGGTGAAGAGCTGCGTTTTTTGCAAAAAGGCAGATTGGTGGCAACAACTTGGTACGATAAAAGACAAGTCTCAATCTTGAGCACCAATGTGGAAGCTGGGGTTGAAACTGAGAGTCGGCAGTCGAAAGAGGGGCCAAGAGATGTCAGCATGCCCAAGTCTATTCTAACCTACAATAGACACATGGGGGAGTGGATCTTGCTGGTCAGTATAGATCTTAATACCCTGCAGGCAGAAAATCAAAGAAATGGTGGGGGTATGGTCTGTGGTTTCTAGTTCAAATTGGAATCATTAACACCTTCACTCTAATGAAGGAGACTATGAAACCATCCACCCCGAAGCGCAAAAGAAACAACCCAGCCTCCAATCATTAGCAGTTCCGCCTTGACCTCCTGACAGGATTGATAACCTCAACACATCAGCAGATGAGGCGTAATACTGACATGGTTTCAGTTGCGCCACAACACAGCCAACATCATCCAAGCATGAGCTGATGCGACTTTTCGGATGAAACAAAACTTGTTTTTGTTTGCAATTTTTGCCAAATTCATTTGTCTAAGGGTGCCTGCTTTGAAGAGTTTCATGAGAAACTTCAAAGTTAATATGAACAAGATGAAAACTGACATTTTGAACAATTTTTGCAAGATTTTTCCCCCCTCATTTTCTGGAATTTTTTGTGCATTCATTATTCGGATTAAATGGACTAAAGACAAGTAATTATAAAGTATGTTCATTTATGTGTATTTAATTATTTTTAATTTTCTGCAAATAGTTATTTTTTAATGAATTAATTAGAAAAAGAACCTTGATTTTTAAAAAAAAGTTATCTCCCCTCACTTGGTCGTGAGGAGTAAAAAATGCAGAAGAGGATTGGACTGTAAAGGGTTAATATCATAGTCTTTCCATACCAACATGCACAGCACAGTGCTCTTCAGTGGTGCCACCTCTGAACCCTTCCCAGTTTGTAGCGGAGTCATACAGGGCTGCGTACTGGCACCAACACTCTTTGATATCTTCTTCTCACTGCACTGCGACATGCTTTAGAGGACTGTTCCAAGGGTGTGAACATTCATACCAGGGCGGATGGAAGCCTATAAAATCATCAGCCGGCTTCTTGCGAAGAGTAAAGCGGAAACTGTATTAATCAGAGTTTCTCTTCGCGGATGACGCAGCTCTCACCTCACATACTCAGATAGCACTCAAACAGCTGGTCAATAAATTCTCAGAGGAAAGGAATTCGGTCTAACGATAAGCCTCAAAAAGACCAACATTATGAGACAAGGCACAGACTGTCTCCCAGCAATCTTCATTGGGGGAAACACCTTGGATGTTGTCGAGGATTTTACCTACCTTGGCAGCAGCATCACAAGCACACTCTCCATGGAAAATGAAATAACCAGAATCGGTAAGGCTGCATCATTAATGGCAAGGCTAAATCAAAGAGTGTGGAACAATGCACAGCTCACTAATGACGAAAATTACTGTGTACCAGGCCTGCGTGCTCAGCACACTCCTTTATGGCAGTGAGTGCTTGACGACCAATCCCAAGCAGACAAAGCAGCTCAACAGTTCCCACTTGCGATGATCCTACACATCAAGTTGCAGGATAAAATCACAAATGTGGAGGTACTCGGGAGGACAGGAGGAGCCATATGCTGAGCATGCACTCAATCCTGAATGAGAGGCGCCTGTGGTGGTTGAGCCATGTTCACAGGATGGGCCCGGAGCGAATTACAAGAGCCTTGCTTTATGGTGAGCTGGCAACTGGTGTGAGGAAAAGAGGTCGCCCCTGCCTGCGTTACAAGAACGTCTGCAAGAAAGACATAAACTTGGCACGCATTAATCACAAAACATGGGAGTCCATTACCGAAGAGCGCACACTCTAGCTGTCAAAAGTTTATGCGGGCATTCAAGTTGAGGAAGCCACCCTCACCGCCAGGAGCGAAGAAAGAAGAGCCAGGAGAAGGGGGGGGGGAAGAGGAGCAGGAGTCAACGCCATCGTCTTCCAGGCCTGCCAACCTGCCAAGAAAAAAAATCTGTAGAGGGGTCCACGCGCGGCGTTGCAGCACCCCACGGCGCTGGTTTAAGAACTACATACTAAATAAATATAAAGTAATAAGTTAAATCCATTATCTTTTAATTTAAGTGTCTACAGAACACCACAGAATACTGGAAATGTTTACATTGCATTCAGATACACGAGAGAATAACCATGTTTTTCACATATGAACAGAGGCTGCATAGAGTTCAGCTTTCCAGCATTTCCCTAGTGGCCTTTTTGAACTTGAACAGTTCTTTCGTCAATTGAAGTTAGCTTTGCTTTTAGATAAATATTAGTTTTTAGTTAGAAACTTTAGAAAGAGTATCATTCATCTGAATTAACCGAATTAATGATTGCTTTGCTCTTGTTTCATTGTAATTTTTCTGGAAACATTTCTTTGAATCTGGCATTAAAAAGATAGGTATTAGAAAAATCTTTATTTCTTCCAAAAAGTAGGATGGTAAATAAAACTTTCCATCTCATATCTGAATTTCCTATTCCTTCAACAATAATAACAAAGTAGTAATTGTTAACAGATGTAGATTCACTACTTTTACTTTACTAATCAGCAGTTGTAATTTTTGCATTAAACTATTTTTTATTGTTATTGAACCCACCACTTTCAAAAGATAATTAGGTCTGGCACAGATTGCAAATGTTTCGCCACGGCCACAGGCGAGTGTTTTTCCAAATACTGATACTGTTTCGAAAACGAATGTCCCAATAGACGTCTTTTCTTTATTTGTTTAGTTAGACTAGTCTTAGTTAGTACTAGTACAAACACTCTGAAGCTCAGTCACTGGAAAACCGTTTTTAGCAGCGTTCCTACAAATTTCATTTTTTTTTAAAGTCACAGAACAGCTGAATTTTTTATTTTTTTTATTAGGCTGGTAAAAGGAATAATGTACGATCGGATGGCCAACGAAGAAATAGTTAGATATCGCGGTTCGCTTGGATAACGGAAGTACAGGAAAAAACCTAGGAAGTGGCATTTTTCATTTTCGAAATACATCACCGCCATTATTAGTATTAGCTTTTTCTTTTTATAATTTTTTCGCATTCGGATTTTTCATGGTGAATTTTTTTTTCTTCGGAAAATCGGGAGATTAAGGGTCTTATCGGGATTTCGTAAGCATGGGTAAAAAATCCGTATAATCCCGAAAAAATCGGGAGGGTTGGCAGGCCTGGTCTTCTGAGGACGGGCGGATGTCATATATATATATATAAACAAAAACTTCAATAGATTATATATTTCAATTATTAAAATTAACAAACCTCTGTAACTAGCTTTTTAGTCTTTGGATCAGCATCTGGTTGGTTTGTATTTATTATCTGGGCCATAATCATCTGCTCTTGTGTGGGCTGCAGCTTTGAAAGAGTTTCACTCTTAACTGTAGTTTGAGAAGACTGTTGCTGTGAAGTGTTCCTTTCAGTCTTATTAGCCTTTTCCTTCATTCCACTGTGTCTGTTGGAGCCACCACGCGTGGTGCCAACTGATCCACTCATATCTTACAAGTTAATTTTATGTACAAAATATTATGTACAAGATATGATCTGCAAGAGACAAGTTTTTATCCATCAGTTAGCATCTGGCACTGTTATGATAATGCACATTTTAACAAGCCTTCTCCGTAAACTACTGCATAGACAAGAAAGCTCCAGTTAAAATAATTTACTATGGTTTAATTTATTCATTAAGGAAGTCATTTAAAAAATAAGTTCATTTGACTCATTTGTATTCAGTTAATGGTATAGGCCTACACAACAAAAACTCCCTGCTAATGTCTTGCTTATACTTATAAACCTTCATAAGGGAATATAATACTAATAATAGATTAACTTAACAGCCATTTCATTGAATTTTCTGTTAAATTAAATTGTAAAAATGCTTATTTTTATATAGCCACTGAGCTAGATAACCTCAGAAATGACTAGAAATTATTTCATATCTTTATAATTTATTTTTAAAGAACAGAGTAGAAAGTTAAACCTGGAGTATATCTTTAAACTTTACAATGCAGTTGGCTTTAGATTATCTGCAAGGCTGACGATAAGTCCATGGTATGTAGGTTTCCTTGATAAGTTTCCACATTAAATGATTTTGATTTTGCAACTTAGTGCTTATTTTATGACATTCTTTTTTAAATTTGTCTTTTTAATGTTGGAAGGGACACAACCTCAATAAAATATTTAAATATTTTGTATTATTGGATAAAGTGTGATTTTTAATCTTTAAATCTTAAAGATCTTATTACGAAGTGATTATTCGCACGGTTTTGGCCGTGCAGATAATGCTGATATTATCCGCACGTCTTACTTATAGTGGCTGGTCACGATGAAAAAAAAATGTGCTCGGTATAGACAAAATAATGGCCGATATCACTCGATCTAGGCTAAAATGTGTAATTTATATGCTAACACTTATTAAAATTTCATGATTACTGAAATTTTAAAGTACCATTGCCATAAAAATTGATTAGTGTGCATTTAAGGTGCACTTAAATGATTTTTAAATAACAAATAATAAATTCATCAGCTCTCTCCAGTTGAGTGGTTAATCTAGCTTAGTTCAATTTATGATTATGGTACGCGGATCGAATCCTAGGAGGGTCTTACTCTTTTTTTTTGTGGTTTTCACAACCACAGTGAGGATGTTTGCAAACACACAAGCAGGCTCTTTCCCATAAACATTTTATTTTTCCCCCACCTATGCCTGTCTTATCTATTCTATCTACTAACAGTCACTGTTACAGACTCTCACTTTAACATTTTTATGCTATACTGGCTATACCATTGTATCGTCTTTCGTTTTTTTCATGCTTTAAATTAAATTAACTAAATGGATTATATGTTGACCACAGGTACAATGCTAGTTTTGGGGAGAATAATAATTATTCTTTTTCATTACAGAGTCTCGTCCAATTAAATATTATGTGTAAAAGTTAATAAAAAGTTACTTCATAATTATACAGAATAAAAATACAAAGTTGATTGCACTGGAACAGTTAATAATAGTATAGTTTTATATCAGCTAAATCCGTAGTATTAATAATTAATTAATTAATGATTAATCATTAACAAACGATATGCAGGTCCGCTCAGATTATTGCTAAAATGGATACAAATATAAGATTCCAGACACTCGAAAGACGGTTAAAATGACAATTGAATTTGTTCGACATTATTCTCACGGTCAAAATTTTAAAGTGAGAGTCAGTAACAGTGACTGTTAGTATTATTTGTTAATTTTTATTAACATTTTTATATGCATTACCCAAAGTCCAAGGCCTTTAGATATCGTTTGGCATCATTCTCACGGTCAAAACCGTGCGGCAGTGCGAATAATGCTAGGCATTATCCGCACGGTTAACCGTGCGGATAATGTTGGACATTATTCGCACTGCCAAAACCGTGCGAATAACGCTTATTATACCATCTTATTATATCAACCAGTTTTTAAAAAAAAATAAAAAATTAATAAAATCATGCTATAAGGTGACAAGACTGGCAAGAGACAAAAAAACTGTCACAAATTATAATATACTTATTTATTTTACACACCAAATTGTCCAAATCAGTGCAAAATTTCTTTGGGTCATTTAGGAAAAAAATTTAAATGGAGACGGCCCAATTTCCTAACACTAACATGTTTCAATTTCTTGTAATAAAAATTTCAGATTTTTAGAAGGCAAAAAGGGACACTGACACTGATTTATGATTTACACTGTAAACAAAGCTAATTGATAACCAATCCAATTAAGTGATCCATAAATTTGTTTTGAAGTTTAAATTTAATTGAGCTGCCAGGCAACTGGATTTTGAATTGACCATAACAGGGAGAAGGGGTTTTGTCCATTTTTATTGCTGCATTATGGACAAGATATGAGAGAAATGAAAAGACAGGTAAAAATAATGATAATGTTCCCCCACCCAGTAAGTTTTACTCAATGACTACACTTCTACACTGGATAAGTTTAAGCAATGAGTAATGAGTCAATGTCATATGACCTACTTCACCTACTCATACAAAACGTAGGCCTTATGTTCATACTATGTGAAATGTCTAAAGGAATATTGAATATTAATAGTTGTAAACTATCAGGCTATGCAGAACTAAGCTAAATCACAGCCTACGCACTATGAATATGCATGCTAAAGCATAAAGCAAAGCTAGATGACTAGACTAATTTGACTAAAACAGTGATAATACAATACTTTTGGGAATAAATAATAATAATTAACAACATATACATTTTCCAGTCCTATGACACGGCCATTAGCACTAGTTTTTATTGATCTAGACCTAGATCAGGAAGACGGAAGAAGACTGAAATATCCACTAGGCACTAGGCTAATTGAGAACAATAAAACCTTTCATTAAGAAAATTAGTACTTAGCGCACCCCTAATTGTAGTGGTGGAAGTAGATCTTGAATTTCAGCCTGAATTTGAACTTTACTTGGTAATGAAAATGAATCATAATGATAATCATAACGAATGTAGTAAAGTAAAGTAAAATATGAAAATGGAAAGTTCTAAGTCTTTAAGTACAAACCAAATTAGGCCTAAATTCTAAATAGTTTTCAAGATCACTGGATTAGAATAATTATTTATCAGGTACTAAAAATGTAGTAAAACATTACACTGGGCTTTAAACGAGCACAGTTCTTCAATTATAATTTATTAAAGATGTAGGTTTTTGAGATGTAAATTCGGTGACAAGTCTAAATACTAAATAGCAACGTGACGCCATGCTGGATTTTTTATTTTTTTCGGAAAAAGAAATATCAAGCTATCTAATGAACATCGTTTCATTTTAGCGGTTGACTCACCAAAATATAAATATTAACTTTTGAAATGAAAATTTAATAATTAAAGATAAATATGACATAGATGCAAGCAACGTATATTTCAATAAAAGTATACATAAATAGAATCAGAACGTTGCATTTGTAATACAGAACAAAGAATTTTCATCGGGATAACCCACCTGAATTTTTGTGATTTACAGAGAGAGAATATGTTGATCACGTGATGTTGTTACACGCGCCGTATCGCGATCACCGCGATTCTTAATTTGAGACTTAACGTAATTAAAACTGTTCATTTATGAATAACACTATATAATTATCAAAATTTGGCATTTCATAAATTATTCACATGAAAGATTGATAAATGTTTCCCTAAAATTGTCTTAAAATATAGCATTGGGTTCAAGAGTTTAATTTTAATAAAAGTTGCAAAAGTAAAACTTTTGTGTAGCGAAACAAATTAATAACCGTTGGGCTTTAATGGCAACCCTGTAACAATAAATTTAAATAACATACATTAGCGTCATATTTGATGTTAATTAGCTTGATAACGCGAACAAATTTTTTGTCAAATAAAAATACATAATTTCATTTTAAAAGAAAGAATATTCGAAAATTATAGAGACTACTAATGTAATAAAATGTTTAAATAATTCTTGAAAAAAAAATCCACGTGATCAAACGTGTCGTGTTATGTTCTGTCGTAGCGGGAAAAGTTTTCTGAACAATATCTCGTTCCAGTGGCGTAGCTAGAGTTCGTGTCACGTGGTACGGTAAATTCATGGTGCCCCCACCCCTAACTTTTTAAAACTACCACGTAAAACATCATTTAATTAGTCCACAGTAGAACAAACAGAAAGAAATTGAAGTGTAGTTCATCAAACTTTTAAGAACTGTAACAATGTTGGGTTGGCTTCCGTCTGAAGTCTCATTAGAGGGGCCGTCAATAAATGACGTCACGCACCTAGGGGGGAGGGGGTCACACTTTTGTGACGAGGGGGAGGGAGGGGGTTGAAGAAATATGACGTCACATTAAAAGGGTAAATTAAAATAAAACTTCCACTGAAACATTTGGTCACTTACAATTTATTTAATTTTTTTTTAAATATTTTTTTTTAAATCAGTGCTTCTCAAAGTACCGGTCGGTAGGCCATCAGACGCCGGTCGGCGTAAGTTATCAAGAAATGAAAAATAAATCTAATTATAATCCTTAAGTTTAAGAACTCATGAGAATGTATGAAATTGTTACCCTGCGTCGTTTGATGTTGACATCAAAGCATTTGTGATGTCACCGCCACTCCGTTTGGTTCTCTCACGGCAGTAGTCGACGAACTTTTTTGCCCGTTACCCCAAAATATACAAGTTTCTGTGTGCGTTACAGACTCGATGTCCTGCTCACATGACTCGGGGATTTGGGGGAGCATCTTTAGCACCCCCCCCCCGAAACTGCAACTGGTGAGTTTTACAAGCATGACAAGTGTATAAAAATGATCTAAATAGGATTATGTATAGATATTTTAAGTCAAAACGACACGGAATATCAATTTTTAATTATTTTATATTTTTTTAGGGGGGGGGGAATCTATTTGATACAATTATAAACGTTTCAAGTTTGATATAAATTGTTCGATTGGTTTTTGGTCAAACGCCAAGATTTCCCTTTTTAAGCCAAATGAGATAATTTACCGCTGTTCACAGACCCCTAGGTTAAACCGCCCGATAGCGGTAGCCATGTATTTTTCATTAGTTTATAAATTCCACAAGAGAATGCAACAATTTAAACACGCCTCCTCGTCCGAAAAAACAACACACAAAAAAATCGTGAGCTTCGGAGTAAAAAGTTAGGATAATATTGGATATTTTATTAATGTCATAGTATTTTTCAGTCTTCAACTTGCAGTATTAGGGGCCGTCACATAAATGACGTCACGCGATTTTGGTCGATTTTTACCCCCTCCCCCCCTCGTCACGCGTCGTCACAAAAAGTTAGACCCCCCCCCACTAAAAATACGTCACAAAGCTTTGACACAAAAAAAAACACCGTATTTTCCATTTGAAAATAAGTATGTTTCAAATCACTGTTAATGCCATTTAAGCATTTATTATTTATTTAGTGAGGGTCTACATTGTAATATTGTAACCCGCGTTTTTTAAAACGTTTAACCGACCTTCAGAAAACGAACTGTGTTAACATCCTTAGAATACATTTTAGGTAAGAAAGAGGTCGGCGAACAGGGTTAAATAACCTAAACTGGGGTTAAAAGGGAATTCTTGCGGGTAATGCAGACTCATTTGGGACGTATAACATCCACTAAAATCCACTATATATATATTAAAATACGTCATGTGTACCGTAATTTGTACGCGTACGCTTCGAACATATGCCTACTATTGAACCGGTTCCTTTCAGAAAATGCTTTTTTTTTAAAATTTGACAACTATGTAGATTTCTTACCTACGTACTATAAGAAGACACCTAAATCCACCCTACTTTCATTTATATTGACACGAGTGACAATAGGCCTAATCTTAATCCACATGACTTGACAGTAATAAGCATCCTTTCTGTGATATTTAAAATTAATGCCTTAAAACTGAGCTAAGAAGAAAAGTTGTTTTGTGCTCCTCTCGAATTGCGATGTCAAGAATTTGATGCATTCAATAAAGTTAATGAATACTTGACTAATTTTAAATGGGCTCATTTATCATTATATCTAGAAGACTAGAATGGCCAGGGACATTTGACCAAAAACCAATCGAACAATTATATCAAACTTAATACGTTTAAAACTTTAAAACTCTATCAAATAGATCCACCCCCCCCCCTTTTTTTTCAAAGAAAAATAATATTCCGTGTCGTTTTGACTTAAAATATCTACACATAATCCTATTCAGATCATTTTTAGACACTTGTCATGCTTGTAAAACTCATCAGTAGCATTTTCGCTAACGACGCTCCCCTAAATCCCCGAGTCACGTGAGCAGGACCTAGAGTCTGTGGGTTGGGGTGTAACGCACACATAAACTTGTATATTTTGGGGTAACAGGCAAAAAAGTCGCGATCTGCCGTGAGAGAACCAAGCGGAGCTGCTGTTACATCACAAATGCTTTGATGTCAACATCAAACGACGCAGGGTAAACAATTTCATACGTTATCTTGGGGGATTCTCAAACTTAAGGATTATAATTAGATTTAACTTTCGTGTCTTGATAGCCTACGCCAACCAGCGTCTGATGGCCTACCGACCGGCACATTGAGAAGCACTGATTTAAAAGGCATTAAATAAATTGTAAGCGACCAAATATTTCAGTGGAAGTTTTATTTAAAGTTACCCTTTTGATGTGACGTCACATTTCTTCAACCCCCTCCCTCCCCCTCGTCACAAAAGTGTGACCCCCCCTTTTTTTTTCTAGGTGCGTGACGTCATTTATGGACGGCCCCTTCCCCTTACTGTATTTTGCGACGCACAAGATGACACCCTACTTTCCTGCACAAATGTGGGGTTCGTACAGTACTGGCCATATTGCTCTTCCAGCGCATACCAAATAATTTTTAGAAAACATGAGATTTGATATCAATGTGGTAATTTTAGATCAAATGCCTTTGATGTGCATTTACATAGCAGGAAAACTGTCATTATAAGATCGAAATCAATTTGAGGAATCCTCTTGTATTTATATATTCTTGGTTTATCAACAATGAAATGATATCAATAGTCACATAGTCAGTTCCTTACTGGGATACAGCGCTATATAAATTATCAATTTATTATAATTATTATTATTCGCGAGCTTAATCGCGAAGGTTAATCACATCAAATGGTTTTTGACATTACCGCTGCATTGTTCGTTAGCTGTCTTGCTATGCCTTGGCAACTAGACAAATTAAAAAAATATATATATATTATATAAAACAAGCCGAAATCATACTTAATGTTATAGGGCTTTAAGCCATGTAGGGTCTCATCACGTCAGTACAGGGAAAATCACGTCAAAACGGGAAAATAGAATGCACCGGTACCTGGTGAAATGCATTAAAAAATACCTGCCGGTTGTCTAAGGGGCCGTCCATAAAGTACGTCACGCTATTTTTGACCATTTTGACCCCCCCTCTCCCCCTGTCACAAACTGTCACAAATCTCTGGACCCCCCCCCCAAAGTACGTAACACTTTCGAATTTTTAAAAAAATTAACACCTAATTAAAATATGTAATTTATTACTTAAATTACACTTCACCATTAAACTGTATTAAAATATAAACTTTCCAATTAAAAGTAGGGATGTACCAGATTCAAAATTTTGAAATCCGGCCGGAGCTGAATTTGGCCGGATTTATGAAGTGAAATCCGGCTGGCGCCGAAATCAGATTTCTTAAAATGGCCGGATTCCTGATTTGCCGGAGCCATTATGAATATATATATAAATTAGGAATCTACCGGCCAGCCGGATTTATAAAGTGAATCCTGCCGGAGTCGAAGCCAGAGCCGGATGATTCTTTTTTAAATAGCCGGATTCCGGATTTGCCGGAGCTGGAGCCAAAATCCCGTACACCCCCACTGAAAAGAACTATCATATTATTAAAATGACTTTAATAGTAGAATAGTTAATTGGCAACAGTTGTCACAGTTATTCAATGAAATAGTAACTCAATCTAGATCAAATTTGAAAAGAAAAATTGCAAAAATTACACTTAACAATTGTATAATACACATAATTTCTCTGCTAACTTTTCATTTACAATGAGTGAGGTTAAGTTTTAGATAATCTTCCGATTATGCAATCTATTGACACAGGATAATAAGTAGATTAGCGAAACTTGACCTCACCCAGAGATTAAATAATACAAAGAAAACAAAACAATTTGAGTTTAAAAAAAAACTAGATTGACAAATTATGTGACCAACTCTTGTGCTATATTGAATCTGTTTATTATGGTCCTATGAATTATGTTTCATTCAAAAATATTCACTGGACATCATCTTACAACGGTGAAATGAAGTTTTCATCCATAGTTACGACTGACATCATTCTTTCACCATCATCGTTTCCTGGAAGGATAATTGCAGACAGATCAACTCGTCCTCATCTAGCCACTCACCAGCCTCTGTATGTGCATTTTCTCTTCTGGCAATAACTGCCATAGGTTCTCTTTGCCTTCTAGAAGTGATTCTCAAAGGAAGGATGCTTTTTATCTGAGTTGATTCTGGAACAGTTTGGGTGGGCACATTCTCCTGAGCCCGAGCTCTGTGTTGTCCTGTATGTTTCTTCAAAATTGTTTGTGAGGCTAAATATAAGTGACCTACTTTGCAAAGTAGATCAAATAAGCTGGTAATCATATGGTTGTACTTTGAAAACTCCTGTTGATCTTGGCATAATGTCATCAAATTTGAGAGTTTGTGCTACAATCAAGGAAGGACATTTATGAGAATCTGCATCTTTTTGAAGCTTTGAGTCCATCAACTATTTGGTTGATTGGGATTGGAGGAGGGGAAGAATCTTGAAGGTAAAACGTTGAAATATGAGCTTCGTGCTTTGTCGCAACATTTCATGTCCTGATATTTAACAATTTGAGTGAAGTATTGGCTGGTGCGAAAATGATTGTCAAACCATACCTGATCCTTATATTTGTAATATTAGTCCTGCTGCATCCAATTCAGATTTATGAAGAACACATTCAGGAGATACGCAGTTCATGCTATTTTGACATAAAACTAATTCTAATTGTTCAAAAAAAATTTGAAAATTATTTTTAAAGCTATTTAAATTCTACTAAAAAAAATATAAATAAATTAGAACAAAAATAATTAAAATAATAAATGTGTGACATCACACATGGCATGACCCCCCTCCCCCCTGTCACAAAGTGTCACACTTTCTTAGACCCCCTCCCCCCCCCTCGGAGCGTGACGTACTTTATGGACGGCCCCTAATACGAACACGTTTGAGAAGCACTGGCTAACAATTTATTTAATGCCGATTTACATAGCTTCACGCTTATTACGATATTACAATTTAGACATACACTAAATAAATAATTAAATGACAAAAAATGATTTGAAACATACAAATTTTCAAATAGAAAATAAGGTGGCTTTATTGTTTGTTTGTTTTGTTTGTTTGTTTTTATTTATTTGTTGTGTTGTTGTTTTGGGGGGTCAAAGCTTTGTGACGTATTTTTGGAGGGGGCGTCTAACTTTTTGTGACGACGCGTGACGAGGGGAGGAGGGGGTGAAAAATCGGTCAAAATTGCGTGACGTCATTTATGGACGGCCCCTTAGATATTCTTTTAACACGGGTTCATTTTCATAGTAATATAGCATCTCAATTATTTATAATAAAAAAAATTCAATCTCGTTTCATCTTTATTGTGACCACGCTATGGTAAATTTATCTTTGCAATGTCATAACCTGTAGGAGATATTCTTCCAATTTTCTTCCGACCATCACAGAAATAGTTTCAGTTTCAATTTTTTATGTAGCCTTAGCCTAAATCATGATACAAATATTTACTTTTTTTCGTCAGGATAACAACAGGTGCTCTTCCAAAACTTCATGAAGTTTTTTTTTAAACTTTGGACCCAGTTTTCACTATAACTGAACATTCATCATCATCATCATCATCATCATCATCAGTCCCGTCACCATTGCGGTCGTTGGAGGGAGCGCATGGACACGTCAACAGATAACGATCTCCACATTTTCCTATCTTGAGTGGCGGGCAATAATTTATTCAATCTCATCCCTGTCCATTCCATTATGTTGTCAATCCAGCTTTTCCGCTGTCGACCTCTTCGCCGGCCGCCTTCTACAGTGCCTTGAAGGATGAATTTTTTCAGGGTATCATGTCGCAGTACACGATCGAACCATGCCATCTTACGTCTCTTAATTGTTGTTATAATGGTTTCTTGACGACCCGCAATAGAGTTTATTCTGTCCCAGACATATTCATTGATCTTGTGTTCTAAATAAGAGGTCTCGAGAATTTTCCTCATTCATTTGTTTTCAAATGCCCGCAGCTTGTTTTCAGTGGTTGCCAGTAGTGTCCTGGTCTCGCATCCATAAAGGACAATGGTTTTAACGAGAGCTCTGTAAAGCCGGAGCTTTGTTTGCAGGCTAATGATTTTGCTGTTCCATATTTTGGTTAACTTCGTCATTGCTGCCATTGCCGACCCAATTCTAGCTCGAATTTCAACTTCACAGGTACCATCTCTAGATATAATGGCTCTTAAATATTTAAAGTTATGTACCTCCTCCAGCTATTGTTGGTTCATTACTGGAAGCTGAGGTATTAAAAAATATCTTTCTTTTCTCTGAGTTGATTTCCATCCCATATGCTCCTGAGCTGTCTGCAAGTTTGTCAGTGAGCTCCTGTAGTTCTTTACTGCTCCCAGCCAAAAGATCTATGTCATCAGCAATCGTAGGTTACATAAGGGTCCTACGCCTATAGAGATAGATGTGTGGTGATCACATGGCCGTACGCAGGGGGGGTACGTACGTTCGAACGAATCCCCTTTTGCTAATGTGTGCCTTTTTTGTAAAAAATAGATCTTGACATTATTGAGAGATTTGTGGATCCCACTACAGAATATGAGGGGCCCGTGTTATGATGGCGCTGCATCTCTCGGAAGGGGTTGGCCTTTACGGGGCCCGGGAGATAAGTAGGGTTGCGGAAGTGGCTGCGACTTGAACCTGACTAACCCCGGCGAAATCGCCAAAACATATGCACTGGAACCCTCCGGACAACTTGAGGGTGGGGCATGGCCTCACCGAGAGGCCCGGTGCTGGGTGTGGGAACAGGCCCATACCCAACAGTGCCCGGCTAGGAACGCCGAAGACAGGAAGACCCTCTGGGCAAGGGGCGGAACGCGCTCGGACCGTCCTCAATGGGTTGAAGATTTCTGCCTACCCCCTCTCTATTCTATGGTTCATATATCGAAAAAAGCAGGTCCCGGAATGGACCTTCTAAACCCCTTCTCGGCGGATGGTGGTACGTCGGGTCGGTTGGCTACCCCCCTTCTTAGAGGCATGGTGACGAACGACAGGCCATGTCCAAGCGGTCAATCGGTGACTGGCCGTCCTTTTATGGGTGCGAAGGGCCATCCTGAACAAGCCCTGGTAGTTTTACAGTTGAATGTCTGTGGCATAAGGCAAAAGGCACACGAAGTAACCAAAATACTCCACGAACGGAAAGTGGATGTAGCACTGTTCCAAGAAACGCTCCTTAAGGGGAAGCCGTTCCATATCACTGGTTACTCGATATACCATTGCAAGTGTGACCGGCGATGTCGAGGTCTTGCCACAGCGGTCCGGAATGATTTAACGATGGAGCTGCTCGAAGTTAAGTGTTACAGCAACACTGATACTCTCACCGTGAGAGTTTTCAAAGGCGACGTTGGCTTTACAATCACGAACGTCTATAATACGCCCAGAAATCAAATCGCACTTCCATTTGGGGAAGATGTTATTTTTGGAAGAACGATAATAGCAGGAGACTTTAATGCACAGTCTCCTGACTGGGGCTATGCCGAACGGAATGCGTCAGGCCGCTACATCGAGGATGTCTGTATTAATACGAATCTCATCAGGCTGCAAAACGCAGACAGTGAACCGACACTACTGCAAACGGGGCACAGGACGGAGTCCCGCCCAGATCTAACGCTTATATCCGCTGACCTAGAGTCGAAGCATAGACTGGAAGTCTTAAAGGAAGTAGGTAGCGACCATCTACCAATCCTGATCGAATTTGTGCTTGGTGCAGGCAAACCTCGATTTGAAAGAAGTCATTGGCAATTCCGTAAGGCCGATTGGCGAAAGTACGAGGCCGAGAGCGAGACCAAGCTCGCTCTGCTGGATGTTGCAGGAGACCACATGGATGCCACCTACGGGCAGTTTATTGACACAATCCTTGGGGTTGCGAGGCGAACGATCCCAAGGACTAACGGGAAACAGAAGTTCAGACCTTACTGGGACAAGAGTCTGACAGAATTGGTGAAACAAAGAGCAAAAGCACGGAAAAAGGCAGCCAGGCTGAAGACACCCGAAGCTCGTAGGGCGTACAACAGACTGACGGCTGAAGTCCGGGCCGCTGTCGACAAAGCGAAGAAGGCGAAATGGGTAAATACGTGCGAAAAACTCGACCTCGTAGACGGAAGAAAAGTTTGGCGGCTCTTAGATGCATTATCTGGCGCGGGGAAGACAAAGAATTCAAACCCTTTGACGACACCAAAGGGCCAAAGGGCTAGTGAAGTTAAGCGCGCACGAGCGCTAAACAAACACTTTGCCCAGGTAAACAAGAAAGGCGCCAGATCTGACTTTAGCCAAACAATCGACCGAATGCGCAAAGAGGGCTCAAGGAGACAAAGCAAGGGCCCTCAACTAGAGGTTTTCGCGGCCCCCTTCACAATGATAGAATTGCAAACTGAACTTAACAAGTGCCAAGCTGGCAAAGCACCAGGGCCAGATAAAGTTCACAATGAAATGCTCAAGCATCTGGGCAGGGCAGGTCGAATGAAACTGTTGAGTTTCATAAATAGAACTTGGACAACAGGCACGCTGCCGAAGCTATGGAAAAAGGCCACAATAACCCCAATTCCCAAAGAGGGGAAACCAGGCGAACACCCGTCCAGCTACCGGCCAATTTCCCTCACGTCGTGTGTGGGGAAGGTAGCTGAACGGTTAGTGAACGCACGACTCTACTGATTCCTCGAAAAGACCAAATGCATTCCAATGACTCCGGGTGGGTTCCAAAAGGGACGCCAACCGATGGACCAGGCTCTCCGATTAATTCAGACAATTACAAACGAACTCCAGTCGAGGAATCACACCGTTGCGGTGTTCTTCGATCTAAAGCAGGCATACGATAAGGTGTGGCGTGGAGGGCTACTCTATAAGTTGCAGCAGTTAGGTGTCACTGCGAACATGTACAGTTGGATAAAATCGTTCCTTACGGGCAGAACGATCAATACCCGAGTGGGGGAGTCATTATCCAACGAAGCGCGCCTGGAGGACGGACTCCCACAGGGGTCCGCCCTTAGTTGTACATTGTTCTTAGCCTACGTTCACCACCTACAAGTTATTCTGGGGTCGCAGAATGCCATGTTTGCTGACGATCTGGCTATATGGAGTTCGGGAAAGGACGTCGCAACACTGCAGAACCGACTGCAGGAGGATCTGAATCGAATCGAAGACTATGCCAACCGATGGCGCCTAGTAGTCAATACGGAGAAAACGGTCCACTCCATTTTTACAAATGGACGAAATGCACTGAAGCATGAGGTGGTGCTTCAGATATGTGGGAAAAGATTGAATTGGGATCGGACACAAAAGTACTTGGGAATCAAGTTGGACCAGATGATCCAACTACATAACCATGTGCGTGAATTGTGTGCCAAAGCCACAGCTAAACTGTCCCTGGTGAAGAAACTGTCTAGCACTAGTTGGGGTGCGGACGCAAGATTACTGAGAGCTCGCTATCTCGGTAGTGTGAGGGGTGCCATTGACTACAGCCTCCCGGTCCAGGCCTTTGCGAGCCGTACGCCTCTAGAGGGTCTGGATCGAATACAGATTGTATGCGGGGCGTTGCGTACGACACCCACAGCCGCTGTAGAAATTGTGTCCAACGTAGAACCCCTGGCGATAAGGCGAGAAAAGGCAATCATGACCACGGTAGAACGATACCGTAGGTTGGAGCATGACAAACCCTGTTTCCAATTACAAGACCGATGGGTAAAGAGGACCCGACTGAAAAGACCATCCTTCATGGATACGGTCTACGAACTAGAAGATTCAGTCCCCATACCCAAGCACAGGGAACGAATGCGACTGGTCCCTGCTCGAGGACCACATGAAAGCTTTGACTTGCCTGAACTACGTTTGACACTGGCAAATACAGCGGTGACGAAAGCCAGTCCCGTCGAGCTCCAGCGAGACGAGACTCTGAAGACAATCGAAGCTTATGGCGACAGCGTGGTAAAAGTCTTTACGGACGGCTCGCATTTCAAGGGTGGCAGAGTACTAATTCAATACCCTCAACCTGGACCTGACAGTATCGAACTGTCAGGGCCGTGAGGAGCCGCATACAGTAGTCACGACGCCGAACTGGAGGCGATCTGCAAGGGTTTGAAAGAAGTGCGCCTACGTCTAGCAAGAAGAAAGGTTTTCCCGACCGTCGTAGTCTTCACCGATTCGCGGTTTTCGCTCGAGACTCTGGGTCGATCCTCTCTGGAGACGAAAACGGTCAGTGTCATTTTGGAAACAGTAGGTGAAATCCTAGCACGACGAGGAAAAGTAGTCCTTCAGTATATCACTGGGCACAGTGGCGAGCCTCATTCAGACAGGGTCGATAAGTTGGCGAGAGAAGGTTCAGCTCAGCCCCAACCCGATCGCCCGATGACCCAGCTGGGGGTCAGAGCGTGGCTTAAGGACCATTTCCGAGAGAAATGGCTTCAGGCCTGGGCCTCTGGAAGCACGACCAGAAAAGTATTCCAGTACATGCCGCGACCGAGCAAAAGCGACTCCTGGTGGAAAATTGGACGTAGCAATCAGACGCTCATAACTAGAATGAGAACTGAACATTGTCCCACACGAAGCTACTTGTACAAGTTTAACACTAGAAGGGAACTGGCCTGTCGGCTGTGTGGCCACCCTGAAGAGACGGTGGCCCACGTACTCAAAGAGTGCCCCGAGCTGTGCGGGGATTTGGAAGCAGAAGTAACGGTACCTGCAGAGGATTACCTCTACGGCGATGCCAGCTTGATGAGGCTCGCTTGCGATAAAATGAACCGGGTCCTAAGAGCTTAACGGCTTGACCCAAAAGAGAATGAACATTCACGATGGCGTTGCATCTATGTCGGGCGCTGTCTCAGGAGTTAAAGCGCGTATTCTGCGAGAGGCCCCTTTGGTGGTATACACACACTACAGTAATCACGCCTTAAACCTAGTGATCACGCATTCGTGCTGACTTCCCGATGTGTGTTTATCGTTATGAGAATCTTCGCTCGTTAAGGGAGCAACTTTTTCCATAAAAATGTTACTCGTTATGCGAAAATATCGTTATGAGAGGTGCTCGTTATGAGAGGTTTACCTAATCTAAACATGAAATGCCTTCGCGAAAACTTTGCGAACCCCACTTAAAAAATTCTGGGTACGGCCTTGGACCACTGAGTGTTTCTTGCATGATTTTTTCAAGGAAGATATTGAACAGGACAAGTGAGAGAATGCAGCCCTGGCGGACTCCAATCGTCGTTTTGAAGAACTCCCCTAGGCAGCCTTTAAATACAACTGCACTGCTTGCCTGATTGTAGAGTTCTTCGATCACCTTTACCAGCCCTTCTTCAATGTTGAAACTTCTCATAACTTGCCAAAGTCCCTCGTGCCATACTCGAACAAAAGCTTTCTTGAAGTCCATGAAGTTGTGATGGAGTTCGCGTTTGTGCTGTGGATGTCTTTCTACGAGCAAGAGACAGTTAACAGGAAACATTAACAGGAAACAATCTGCAACAACAACCGTAAAGCTCTTGACTTTTAAAAAAAGCCCCTATGACTGCAATACTTTGCCGACTATTTTTTCTTACATAGACCAGTGGTTCTTAAACTACTTAGAGGTACTGAACCCAATCAGTTTCATATGCGCATTCGCCGAAACCGTCTTAATAGGAAATAAAAATTAAATATTTAAAAAATCTTTTTTTTAAAAGGACACGCTTTTAACATAATCACTACTTTTAGTTATGTCTCATATATAAGGGATTTATAGTCAAAAACTTTGTTTTTACAGCTATTTTTAAAAACTTATAATAAAAACTCTTTACAATTCACGTCTGACGCCCACACATCTTTTTAAATCCCTTATATTAACTTCACGGCCGTCTCTGTCTCTCTCTCTGTCTCTCTCTCATCATCTCATGGGCTCGGCGGGCGGAAAAACAAAAGTCAAAAATGACCCACTTCCCATGATCTGATCGAACTGAAATTTGGCACACGGACCCGTCCGACCTAACAATGCATCGTATCAAAATTTCAGATCGATCGAACGTACCGTAATTAAATTAATGCATTTTTAGTTTATCCTTATATGAGGTATGTAATTTAAATTCACGGTTTGTTTATTGTTTTTTTGCCACGTGAAATTTTGAGCTGACGCATTGAGGCGACCCAACGAAGCGACGGGCGCTTTTGTTTACATTTTACGTGTCACTCAGAGCTCGGTCAAGCGAATCGGTGACCAGACTTTTCCCCTCTCCCCCCACCCACCCCTCCCCCACCCACTAGGGTTATGATGCAAAGCTGAGTTAAGACAGATTCAGTCTGTAAATGTTTGAAAATAATCAATACTGTTAGTTATGTCTCATATATAAGGGATTTATAGTCAAAAACTTTGTTTTTACGGGTTTGTTTTATTTATCTCTATTTTTTTAAAATACCAAACACCCCATAAGCGCCCGCCCAACGTTTTATATCACGGTGATTTGTTCACGTGGTGAACTCATGGATGTCAACAAAGCAGACGGGTACCGATTCTTATATAAAGATAAACTAAAAATGCAATTATTTCAATACGGTACATTCGATCGATCTGAAATTTTGATACAATGCATTGTCATCCATGATCTATATGTGGTAAAAGTTTGAGATCTCTAGGACCATCAGAAGGGGTTTAATTTTACGTTACAAGATTTGAATGAAGGATTGATGGATATAACATACAAACAGTGTGACTTAAATAAAAGCGTGTAAAATAGGCGTGTCATCACGAATGATTCGAGTCGGGTGTGTGTCTTGACCTCCGCCAAACCCCTTAGTCTGATTCACTGAAGCCCTGGGGTTCGATCGAGCCCAGGTTTAGAACCACTGCTATAGAACCACTGTTTTATTTTCTGGAACACACGTCCTTTAGATTTCACCCCTATCTTGTCACTACACTGAATGGATCGTCTTTTTGAAAACTTTTTCTGTAACGAGGTACTACTTATTTTGATAATTTCAGACCAAAAAATTTCGAGTAACAAGTGGTGTCTGATGAAATGTTCAGAATTTTCACATTAAATTTGACTCATATTAACACGTTAACAGTATATTGATTTGAAGAAACATTATCAGCATTGTCGACCGTTTTCAACCTATTCACTTCTTTTATTTGCGATGTTAGTCACATTAAATTAAAGTACTTCAACTTATATGTTAAAAATTATTTTCTTCTTTTTAGTCCACTTATAAAAACGTGGTTTTAAAAAATCATTTTTTACCTTTATTTATTTTACTCTTTTTATTCTAAGTGTATGCTATGGTGAGTTTTGAAGTATTGATTACGTTCAAATATAATACGCATTGCCCAACAAATATTTTACAGACTGAAATTGATTGATGTCCCGTTGATGTTAAACACGGTTGATGTGGTCGGGGCTGGTGTGAACTCGGCACTTGATTATAGATGTAAACAATAGCAGACGGATAATACCGATGCTTATATAAAGATAAACTTTTAAAAAATCAATAATTTAATAACGGTACATTTGTTCGATATGAAATTTTAATACAATGCATTGTCATCCAAGATCTATCTGTGGTAAAAATTTAGAGCTCTCTATGACCATCAGAAGTGGTTTAACTTTACGTTAGCAAATTTGAAAAATTGCGGACGGACAGACAGACACGAAAGCAAGTTAATAAAAACGTGGTAATAAGTTAAAACTTATACGCTCAAGTACTGTGATTTAATATGGGCGGGTGTTTGGTATAAAAATTAAAGATTTATAATTTAGAAGGCAAAAGAAGAGATCTATAAGTGAGAGAATGAGTGAACTGCATATGTAAAAGCTCATTAGCGCCCGCCCCACGTTTTTAGTCATATTAAATCACAGTACTTGAACGCAGGGCTTTTTTTGTGACGGTACGCACCGGTACGGGGTACCGGCACCTTTTTCAATGTGGGAAAATTATTACTTTTCTTGTATTTTAACGTTTTTTATTATTGGTTAATTATAAAAATTAAATTGTTTTAGACATTTAGTATCTTTGCTGTTTTGATTTAGCTTGCATCGAGGTGAGAACTGGTAGTTAAAAGTTACGCAATCATCATTGAATACCGGCACCTATTTTTTTTTACAAAAAAAGCACTACTTGAACGTATAAGCTTTAACTTATTTTCTTTTTTTTAGTTTACTTATAAAAACGTGGTTTAAAAAATCCATTTTTACCTTTATTTATTTTAATCTTTTTAGTCCACTAATAAAAACGTGGTTTTTTACATCTATTTATTTTACCAAACACCTCATCAGCCCCCGCCCAACGTTAGTACCACGGCAATTAGGTCCTGGGGTAAACTTGGCTCGTGAAATCTAACAACGGCAGTCGGATACAGATGCTTATATAGAGATAAACTAAAAATGCATTAACTTAATTACGGTACATTCGATCGATCTAAAATTTTGATACAATGTATTGTCATCGAAGATCTATCTGTGGTAAAAATTTGAGCAATCTAGGACCATCAAAAGTGGTTTAATTTTACGTTGAGAAATTTGAAAAATTGTGGACAGACTGACAGACAGACAGATACGAAAGCAAGTTAATAAAAACGTGGTAATAAAAAAAAACGTTGTAAAAAGCTGCCCGGGTACCCGTTCAAAACGCCGCATAATTTTCGCCAGCATGACCGCTAAACAATACAACCTAGCCATCATCCATGCACCTCATTTCACACAATAGCCAACGGCATGCTTCCAATAACATACTATTTTGAACATTAATGCACTACAAACTTTTATTCCTGCTGTAAATGCATTTGTCATACTCAGGTTTGAATGTTCAGTTTACTGTAATTTTAGTTTATGTGTCAACAACAATGACGTAACGTTCAGTCAGGTTAACGAGCCCAACAGCTTGAATGATATTGTCCGCTAGGCGGCGGAAGTAACTATTTAAATTTATTAACTTTACATACTAACAAATTTGTACGTCTTATTGAAATTAGTTTTTACTAGACGCCCCGCACCGTAACATACGCCGCAGACTTGCTCATGGAGAGTGCAAAGAAAGTGGAGAAAGAACGGACACAAACTACAGCACGAAGAAATCAAAACAACTCGAGTGAACGTCGGTTAGGGGTGTGGGAATGCCAACTCATTGTTGGTTTCGAGACATTTGCATATGACATTCGGTACACCCATAACTTCTATGAAGTCAGCAGTGGCGTAGCGAGGGGGGCAGGGGGGACATATGTCCCCGAGCTCCACGTTAGGGGGCGCAAAAATGAGTATTCAACTCATTACTTAATTTTATTTTGATGTAAACTATTGTATCCCAAATACGTTTGCAAGATTGAATTTTTGAGCTCCGAAAATATCTTCATTACAAACCAGTTGGCAAGCACGATTTTGTCGCCCCCATTGAGCGTTAAAGGGCGCCATTCTACTCATAAATAAATGACACATCCACAATGTAGGATTGCTGATGGTGTTTTTAAACAAAACAAACTGTGAGTTGCTGGGAGTGAGACTAAGGGAGCAGTAAGAGGCAAAGGCGATTCTATTAATAGAGCAGACAGAGACGACACTAAAAGCAACCAAAATGACCAAGACAAGAAAGAGGAGTGGCTTAAAGCAGTGGTTTTCAACCTGTGTTCTGCGGAGCACTAGTGGTCCGTGAAGATGTGCCTGGTTGTCCGCGATCAAAGCATGAAATTTACGCACTGTATGATTCATGGAGAAAGACCAGCAAGTAAAAGAATTAACGCAGACTTAAAATATATTTTTGATCTAGCCTAAATAGTTTTAAAATTTTTATCAAGGCTCGTCTATTAAATTCTAGTCTCTTTTATTTCTTATATTCGAATATGAATCTTGAACATTAACAGTTACTGATGTATACTGAAGTTCGATGGTTATCAGACAACGTGAATAACGTGTGATGACGTAAGAGAGTTTCTTGTATTAAAAACTCAAAGCTTGTTGATCATTTTAACCCTAGCTTATGGGTTGCTGTTCTAGCTTATTTGGTTGAAATTTTTGAAGAACTCAATAAATTTAATTCAACTCGGCAAGGAAAGCAGACACATTTCATAATTACTCTCAGTGACAAAGTGTCTGCTTTTACGAAAAATCTTGATCTTTGGAAAAGAAGATTATTTCAAGGTAACTTTGAGATGTTTGATCAATTGTACGAAACCACCGAGAAACCAGCGACACCACTTTGAATAGGCTGCATCAGAAAGTCGGCTCAATGAAATTGTGAGTACTCCTAACTCCTAACTTTCTCAGCTAGCTTTTAAAATACGTTTACCCTTTGCAACTTTGTAAAAGTGGATTTTCTGCATTTGCTTACAATAAAAACAAAACATCGTTCGTACTAAATAAACTAATAAGGCAGTCTTTTTAATACAAACTGCTGTTTATGACTAAGTTTTTTTATAGCAAGCAAGTAGAATTAAATAAGAAGACTATAAGACTAATATAAATGGCATTTGTTCGTTACAAAAGAAAGACATTACAATATTGTTTTTGGAGCACGCAAATCGTAGCATATTAGTATAGTTTTACTAACTAACATGTATATTACTTATAGCTAGCTATATACATTACACAGTGTAATTATATTTAACTTTCCAGCACGGCAGTAACACAATTTTTAGTAGTGGTCCGTAGCTAAGACACACATTTTTCAAGTGGTTATTGAATCTCAAAAGGTTGAGAACCGCTGGCTTACAGAACGTTTAATTCGAGTCCCTTTGCTGCATACTGTGACTCTTTTTTTAATTAAAAATCGTTATTCTCCAATCCCACTGTGGAGGGAATAAAGTGGGGGAGAGGAGGGAAGGTCTCTCCTCTCACGGGCTTCCGTCGATATGTCAAAGCAAGTTGGATTCGTTTCATATGAAACAGCAGACACCGCCTCTCTTTCCAGTCTCTCTGTGATCAGACTTGTTGCTCAGTATGATCCACTGTTAGAAAAACACCTACAACATGCCCGAGAATATCCAGGTTCAGTATCTTATTTATCACCGGAAATCCAAAATGAATTTATCCACCCACTTACATCGACTGTAAGGAATCAGCTGTTGAGTGAAATCAGAAAAAAACAAGTACTACGATATCTTACTTGACTCAACATTAGATCTAGGACACCGGAAACAGTTTTCTCAAGTCCTCAGATTTGTGGATGTGAATTTTCAAACTAAAAAAGTAACCATCAAAGAATCATTTTTAGGTTTTGCACAGATACATTCCAAAGACGCAGAAAACCTGCTTGAAAGAGTTATCGTCGAGAAACTGGTATCTAATAGCATACCACTATGTATGGTCACAATGTTATGACAATGCTGCTGTAATGACTGGACATATATCCGGCCTTTAACATCGAATATGTGCCAGAATTCACAGAGCATTGTTTATCAACTGTGACAACCACAGCTTAAACTTAGCAAGAGTACACTCAGCTAAACAGGATCCAGTTGTTATCACGTTTTTTTGGAATAGTTGAAAGTATAAATTTTTGTTTTCTCTCGTTCAACAACTCGTTGGGAAGAATTAAAAGGAGTTGTGCCAATCACAATGAAGAGGGAGTCTGAAACACGTTGCAGTGCACGATCAGAATCTGTTAAAACAATTTATGAAGGACTAGATGAACTGGTATGGCTGTTGGAAAAATTATTAGAACATACAAATATGACACCTGATACCAGATGTGATGCAGAAGCTTTGCTGGTAGGTATATTAAACTTTGACTTCCTAGTTTTGTTACATTTCTGGAACATCATACTTTGAAATATATGGATTTTGGTTGATTTTTTTTTACACGCGGCCCCGAAATATTCACCGCCACTGCTATAGACATGATATTGCCAGCACATTTTCACGGGTACTCGGGCGCAATTTCACTATCCGGGTAATTGGACAGCAACGGGTACCCGCCAGCAGTGGCGTCACTAGGAGGGTGCGAGAAATTTTAATATTTTCATATTCTTGTCATAATTTAAATTATTTACACATTACTTTAATTAGATAGGCGAAACTTTTTTAATGAATTAATGTATTAAAAAAATAATAATACAATTTTTTAAAATTAAAAAGCAAAAATTATTTTGACCCCCCTCCCCCTGTCACAAACTGTCACAAATCTCGGGACTAAAGTACGTCACACTTTCCAATTTTTTTTTAATTAACACCTAATTAAAATATTTAATTTAATACTTAAAATACACTTCACTATTAAATTGTATTAAAATATAAAATTTCCACTTAAAAGTAGGGATGTACCGGATTCAAAATTTTGAATTCCGGCTGGAGCTAAAGTGGGCCGGATTTATGAAGTGAAATCCGGCTGGAGCCGGAATCAGATTTGTTAAAATGGCCGGATTCCGGATTTTCCGGGGCCATTATGAATATATATATAAATAATTAAATATTTAAAAAAATCTTTTTTTTAAAAAGGACACGCTTTTAACATAATCACTACTTTTAGTTATGTCTCATTTATAAGGGAAGTGGGTCATTTTCGACCTTTGTTTTTCCGCCCGCCCACCCATGAGATGACGACAGACAGAGAGAGAGACAGAGAGAGAGACAGAGACGGCGGTGAAGTTAATATAAGGGATTTAATAAAACAAACCTGTAAAAACAAAGTTTTCTACTATAAATCCCTTATATTTTAGTCATAATTAAAAGTATTGATTATGTTTCAACGCCACAAATATTTACAGACTGACACCGAGTGATGTCCCCTTTCTTTTAACGGGGGATGGGACGTGAGGGGGTGTCGGCACGACGGTCGACGTCTAAGCGTCAACTCAAACTCACGTGGAAAAAAAACAATAACAAACCGTGAATTTGAATTACATACCTCATATAAGGATAAACTAAAAATGCATTACTTTAATTACGGTACGTTCGATCGATCTGAAATTTTGATACGATGCATTGTTAGGTTAGACGGGCCTGTGTGCCAAATTTCAGCTCGATCGGATCCTGGGAAGTGGGTCATTTTCGACTTTTGTTTTTCCACCCGCCCGCCCATGAGATGACGACAGAAAGAGAGACAGAGAGAGAGACAGAGAGAGAGACAGAGAGAGAGACAGAGAGAGAGACAGAGAGAGACAGAGAGAGAGACAGAGAGAGAGACAGAGAGAGAGACAGAGACGGCGGTGAAGTTAATATAAGGGATTTAAAAACCTAGGGTTATGAAGCAAAGTTGAGTTAAGAGTTTGAAAATACTGTTAGTTATGTCTCATATATAAGGGATTTATAGTCAAAAACGTTTGTTTTTACGGGTTTGTTTTCTTTTTAAATCCCTTATATTAACTTCGCGGCCGTCTCTCTCATCATCTCTCTCGCTCTGTCTCTCTCTCTCTCTCTCTGTCTGTCTGTCTTGGGCTCGGCGGGCGGAAAAACAGAAGTCAAAAATGAACCCACTTCCCATGATCCGATCAAACTGAAATTTGGCACACGGACCCGTCTGACCTAACAATGCATCGTATCAAAATTTCAGATCGATCGAACGTACCGTAATTAAATTAATGCATTTTTAGT